>JAODAL010044002.1:0-33301 GCA_025379985.1 Phyllomedusa bahiana
TAAAAAAGGAAGCTCAAGCCCCACACATTTTGGGGGGCAGCACAAGAATTACTAGACAAACACCAAACTGATATTCTCAAGGACTTAAAAATCTAGAACTTGGCGAAACGGAACTTAGACCAAAAAGAACAATATATTTGAACGAGACAATAGTTGTCAAGAAACAACTATTTGACATATCAGGACTAGGCTTGCTTTATACTCTGCAACCAGACTGCCAAATTCAAATAAGCTTTATAGAGACTAGAAGTACCTAACAAGCTCCGCAGTCAGGTCAGTTGAAAATTATAAACAATTGTCATACAACCACGTCAAGCAAATGCTCACAAATGAAGACAGGCATAACATAGTAATGTGTATTCATTTCGCCTGCTAGCTTGCTAATTTGGCACTTATATTCCACTCCTAATACAGAAGTGCCTGTTACAGGACCAGCAAATCCTGTATCCTGCTTCTAACAAGAAATGACATCAAACAGGGCTGACAAAGTTAAGAATGCAGTAGACTATAAATTATTAGTAATAATATGACTAACTGAGCATATTAAAGGGGTTGTCTCGTGACAGCAGTTGACAATGTTGTCTTCTGGTTGCCAAGCAGATCTTGTGAAATGAAGAGGTGTGTTTCTCCTCCCAGCAGGGCGTATCTTGATTCTCTGCAGACACGCCCCCAAAGTGTGCATGTGAGGATTCATTCTATGTGAGCTGGGGAAAGGGAGAGGTTCTCAACTGACATTTGAATCATTGGTGGTGAAAAGCTAATTGTAACTCTATAGATTATATCTGAATTTTTCACTCTCTCTACATACTTTGTAACTGGAATGGGCATTTGACATTCAGGACTCTGGGAGAGATGGGTTACTTTTTTTTCTCTGTCTCTGTCACTCACACTGATATATCCTGTAGATTATTACACCTCTGACATCTGCAGAACAAAACTATACGCTTTATCTGTTTGTGTTTACATGGGACTGCACATCTGTCTCACAAGTGGTTTACGCGGGACCTCGCATCTGTCTCACAAAAGTTTTTATGTGGTACTGCACATGAGATTTACGTGGGTCTGCCAATGTAAGACTGCACCTGTTACATGGGACTGCTGTGTTTTCCATTTTGCATCGGTCTGCTGATGTAAGACTGCACCTCTTACATGGGACTGCTGTGTTTCCCATTTTATGTGGGGCTGCTCATGAGATTCACATGCAATTGTTAATGTAAGACTGCACCTCTTACATGGGACTGCTGTGTTTTAAGTGGGACTGAGGATGGAAGACTGCACCTCTTATATGGACTGCTGTGTTTTCCGTTTTGCATGGGACTGCACACGATCTCTCTCTCTCGTCTGTGCATGACTATGCTTGTGCATTCATCCGTCCGCGACTTATTCACTGCATCTCCTTTGCCTGCACATTCTCATCTGGACCTGGGCAGGACAGAATGCTCGGCCGACAGACAGTAGTGCTTTAACCCGACCTGAGCTCAAACACCGTTGCTAAGTACAAATAAAACAGCCCGTTCTCTTAAACCATAGCACTTTAATAATGGTAACCAAAGAGAACATGCTTAGATTTTTGGTCCCCTCATTTTAAATTATGATCTTCGTAGTGAGACAATCCCTCTAAGGGACTACTTTAATTAGTGTATATACATTTACAACAGAAAGCATATTCTCCTTAAAATATAGACATTCTTTACATTGTATAATTTACCAAAGATTTCTAGCACACAGTGAATAATTAATACACAAGATACAACATGATATAATGGGAAAGTTCATCCTGTGACCTTCACAGATCTATATGTAAAAGTTCTCATGCTGTGATAGCTTCACATTGTAAGTAACCTTGTTATTTACTAAATGGTAGCCATTTTCCTTTTTTTATGTCATTTAAGTTCCAAAGTGCTCCCTGGAGGTTTCTTCAATAGATTTACTTACCGAAAATCTGATGTGAGTAGGAAAAACCAAGCATCTACTGCTCACTGCAGTAAACCACAGGGTATAAGCTTACTTTTGATTAATGCTTAGCGCAAGACCACCAGCTGTTTAGGCACCTACCCCTGTGATGAGGGGAAATCAACTGTTGGTACTTACTGATTTTTAGTGGCTGCAAAGTGCTTGGCTTAACTCATTAGAAGGGAATGGAGCATTATGTGAGAGCTTATTTAAATATGCACAGCAAAATGAACAGTGTTTAAACCAGAACATTACCATGTATAGTTTATGGTGCAAAGTCAAGTGAAATGGAACTGGCCTCCTTATAAAAAAATCTAAAAATAAAATTGAGAAATTCTATTTATGTGATTAGTGTTGGTAGTCATCATATTTTTATAATGAGAAGCCCTGCAGTTTTCCATGGATATAATTCATCAGCAATATAAAGCCAGATTGTGGTATATCAGTGCTATAAAAGAGGACTATTAAAAGGAAAGGGGGAAGGGAAGCCCCTGCCATTGCTCTTTGATTACTATCGTAGCCATACAAACAACTGGTAATTTTCACAGTTCTCCTTGTTGAGTTACGATACGTAATTAAAGGGGTTTTGCCACCATGTAATGTTGACGTGGGAACCTCCAAAATGGGTATTTAATCACTTTTCTAAATATATGTGATTAGACAAAGTGAAAACTCAGAGAGCTACAGCATTTCTCAACCCCCCTTGGTTACCACAAAGCTTCCCCTAGTCACGACCCAGGAGCTGAAAGGCCGCACTTGCATGAATCACTTCTTATCTGATGACAAAGGGAGAATGAATGGTCTTTTAAGGCACCGGGTAGCAATATGTTTTCTTTTTATTTCAGATAAACTAGCTGTAGTGTTATTAGATCCCTGCTTAATCTGATGAAGAAGCTTTCAATCTGCTGTTTAGAATAGTGTTCTCTTTTGTATACAGAATTCACAAGTTATAGTTTGATTATTTGAGTGAACATGTCAACAGATCCCCTTATGCAGCTCTGTGCTCTGGGTGTGTGTGTCTGTGTGCAGCTCTGTCTCTTGCTGCGTGATATGTTTACATTACATAAGCTGCTTAGCAGATAAGGTTTCTCCTGACAGTGCCGTCTGAGGCTCTGTGTCTTGCTGTATTGAGAATCCACTGTTGTACTGTTTATTAGTTCACTTAAGTTTTGAGACGCTCCCTTTGGATTCCTCACTCCCCCCTCCCCTCTCCCTCTCTCCCCTTCAGCGTGATTTGTTTAAATCTTGCTCTCATACTGAACGGAGGTCAGTTCTTGGTCTGGTGGCAAATCCCCTTTAAGAACTAGTTGGTACATACTCATCCTGGTTATATTTATGGGATAAATATAGCTTCCTTATCACACTTCCTGAAACAGACTGAGTAGGCTATCTATCAGATAATAGCTGGATCAATAGTTACAGGCAGTTAGAGTGTGTAGGCGCTGCTTGTGGTCATGGATGACAAGATTAACATTTATCTAATTGCTGATTTGAGTCCATGAGCTGGTTTAGCACTGGAAAATTGGAAATCATAAAGCTATAACCTCTTGGGTTGAGAACATTTCCCATACAGAAATTTAAACCATAGATATAACACTCATTTTTCATGTTCATATCATATTTTTCACTACTGGTTTTATATTGACAAGGATGAAAAATAATTATTATGTTCAACTCTATGTAGAAAACCTACAGAACTGTATGCCAGTGCAGTTTCATACAATTGTCCTTAAAGGGGTTGTTTCACTACATTGATTTATCTTACCTCAGTCCTGTTTTCTTAGTTTAATTTTGAATTCAGGGGCATGTTTACTGGCTTCCACTAGGCTGCAGTAGAAGCCAGGTCTGTAGCTATAGCAACCAGTGCTGGCAGCCTATCATGAGAGATTGAACAGGTCTGTAGCTATAGCGACCTGAGGAGCTGATGAAGCCCATACAAGAGGGGATATCTAAGAATAGGTAGGACACTGTTCATGGACACATATTGCAAAGTGACTTGTTTTTACAGGATCTTTAACATAAAAAGCAATCCATGTAGTGAGACAACCCCTTTAACTGTTCTGGAATAAAGAGCATATCTTTTCCAGTATGTTGTAGACTACACTTTCCATATTGTCAAAAACAGAAGTGAAGTTATGGAACTCTTTTGACATATAGTTGTCTGTTGAGACTGATAGTTTTTTTTTTTTTTTCTTTTTTTTTAAAAACTACTAGATGCATTAAATTAATAATCGGGAAATGTGTATTATAAGACAGGATAAGCAACTCCATATCGGACCAGATAATATGTTACAAGTATATGTTACTTTTTCTTGCATAGCCATGTGTTCTTATTTGATACATCAACTACGAAAAATATTTATAAAACTACAAAATTTCCCACCAAGACAGGACTGCAAAATAAAAGATCCATAAGGTAAGGTTCTTTCCCTACAATGATGTGACATTTACTAGTTTTCCTTCTTCACTACTATGCAGTACAGCCGAAAAAGTTTGGAAAGGACACTAGCACCCTTCCCTCACTTTGTACACACATCATGTTGTATATTCCTGTACAGCACTTAGATGTAGGTGCTGACTGTCAGTATGGCAGGAGTCTCTCTCTGCTACACTGGTAAACGTGTTGGTCTGGCGTTACTCGCCCTCTGGCCCACCTCCTGGTTAGTGAGTTCAAGCCACAGGTTTCTAATAAAAATAATTATATTAAGTCCCCCTCTTTGGGGCCACTTTAAACCCAGGCTATTTCACAGTTTAAACTGGGACATAATTAGCCCCCTTTTTCGCCATGGGGCGGGGGCGGGGTGGGGGGGAGAAAGGGAAGGGGGGGGGGGCCGGACCTCCCGGGCCCATAGACTTGCTTTACCAGTGGCCTATACGCCGGGGTAATTCACATGTCACTTTTCCCCCCCCGGGCGGATTCGCCGGCGGGGAGAAGACGTAACCATAGTTATCATGAGCATTTGGGGGATTCCCGTAAAAAAGGGCCGTTTTCAGCCCTAATTTGCGCCTTCCCGGGGGAAAAAATTCGGACCGAAATAGGCCATTTTAAGCCGCGGAACAAGGGCCCTTAAATTGAAAAGGGGTTTAGTTTTGGGGTAGCTTTTGGTTTTAAAAACTGAAACGGGACAAAGTTACAGGGGGGCTGCTAGTATTTACGTCCAAAGAAAAAAGTATTTTATTGATATATTTGTAATAGAGCAACACAAGTAAAGTTTTTGGAAGGAAAGGAAATTATATATTTTTTTGCAATTTAAAAAAATAAAAAGTTGTTTTTATATGTTTAAAACACCCTGAGCAAACTTTGTGGGCGCTTTACTAAAGACAGCGGGAGTCTTTAGAGATGTCTTTACCATTTCCACAAAAGGGGGAAATCTTGCCATTCCCTTTGCAAAAAGCAACGATTGGGTTTATGAACACCCATTTTACAAAAAACTCTAAAGGGGATTTTGTCGGGAGGGCGTTTAGCTTGATTTAATCCACCCATTGTAGTTTTGGGGCTGTAGTTTAAGTGTTTTTTTCTAGAATATAAAACTATGCCCCAGTCCAAACTTTTTCAGCATCAAGGCTATGTTCTCAGGGCAAAAAGGGGGACTTTTCAGTCCGAATTCATCGTACGCACAATTACGGGGGAATACCCCATCATTACGTAATCACAGTTCTCTAGAAAACTAGGAACTCCCTCCCCCTCCCGGGCAATCCGCCGTGGCGAGATAAGTACATGCTTTTTTAGCGGCATAGCCCGTTATAATGATAGCTAGGCCACAGGTCCCGGCCCCCCCCCCCTCCACAACAGCAAATGGGGGGGGCGAATTACCCCCGCAAAAAAGCCTTTTGGAAGTACCAAACATTTTTTCTCCAGATTCCCAAATTTAGCTCCACCTATTTTTCCTATTAATTTTGACCAGCTTCTAAACCCCTGCTAAAAAAAAGCATCCCCAAAACGATATCGCCACCCCTGCTTCATGATGCGAGGGTGTAGTGCGTGGGGTTTTCCCCACATTTAAATTTTGGGGTATTAAAAAAAAAAAGTTAAATTTTGGTTATGTGCCCAAGCACCTTTTTCCCATTCTTTTTTTGTCCCCTACATATTTTTTGAAACCAAAAAAGGGTCTTTTTTGGGCTTCTTTTGGGGGGGCTTTCTTTCTGCCACTTTTACAAAAAGGGAAAAAATTTGATGCATGACAAAAATTGTTTTGGGGAAATATTCTTCCACCTGAGCTGTTTCTCGCAGCCCCGGGGTGCCCCTTGGGTCCTTTTTGGCTGCTTCTCTAATTGGTTTTGGGGCTGTCAGTTTATTTGGGCCTGCCATGTCGGGCAGTTTAGCGGGTGTCCATACTCCAAATTACAGATGATAAATTAATAGTTTCGGGTTTGGCTATTTTTTTTAAATCAAACCTTGCAAATATTTTTGAAAAATTTTTACCCCTGACTGTCATTTTTTTTGGTTTTCATGATACTGTTTGTTTATTAATTAACTTTTAGGTTGCTTTCACACAGCCGTTTTGGTCAGTTTTAAAGTGCTTAATTTAAAACTCCCTTTATTACCATAAATTCTTTCAGTTGTCTACATTGTTCAGAAAAGGGTTTCAAGTAAGTAACCCAAATTTCGGTTTGAATCTTGGGGGTTACAAATGCACTAATTGGTTTTGACTTTACAAAAAAGTTGAGAGATGTCAAAAAACTTGAGGTAATAAAGGCATTTTAAATTTGGGGCGCATTTAAAAATGCAGTTAAAAATGCACATTCAAACCCCCCCATTAATTGCTCTAATGTAATTACTTCTATTCAAAAACAGACGGGAAAAAGTAAATGCAGTCAAACGTTCTCTTCTCATCCACCCACTACGGGGGAAATTTTTTTTAGCAAGCCGGCCCCAAAGCACGGCCCCGAGGATGACAAAATATTTACAGAGGCCATGTGATCAATGAATGTCAGGTGGTTTGAAGGAGGTAAGGGAGGAGGGAGGTTAGGGCTCTTTGCCTGGTTCTGCGCTGTTTTTAGTTTTCATTTAATTTTTGTTTGCATTTTTTTTATTATGTAACACTATTTGGTTGAAAATGGTTTATCATTGTGTTTTAATAGAAAAACACCCAAATAGAAAATTTTTAAATGTTGTGCTCATAATTTGCTAAAGCACTATAAAAAAAAAATTCTAACATATTTTTGTTAACAACACAATTAAAAACACTATCAAAAATGCTTCAAAATTGTTGTGTGTGAATCTAGCCTTAGGCTGTGTTCCATCCATGTTTTTTGAGTATTTTTGTGCAGAATACAAAATTTAAGTGTTACATGCTCACAAACCATGTCATATTTATATATATAAATGGGAAAACAGTTTGTGTTTTTGATTTGAAATAAAGGCTAAAAAATATGTGCAAAAAAGTATTTTTTATGTGTATTCCAAATGTATTATATTGAACCATATAAGACATGCTGAAAAAATAAAGTACGCACTAAAAACACATCAAAACCATTCAAAGTTAAAGGGCTTGTCCGGAACGTACAAAAGCTCATTGCACATGACGTTGTGGCCTGTGATTTACTGCACATAGCATGTGAACGATGGACGTTCACTGTTTTGACGGGAAAGTACAGAAAAGCCCCTTTAAGGAACGGGGGCTTACGAGGGGAGACCCTTCTTTTTTTTTCCCATTTCTAAATACCCAGTGGACCCAAAAGAGATTTTTTTAACCCAGAAACCCCCCTTTAACTTCAAACATTCAAAAATTACACATTTTCTATACTGATTTAATGAGAAATCAGCTTTAAAATACTCTACAGTGTTTTTTATCTTTTTTTTAACCTTGTGTGAGCCTTAGCATGTTTCACATGGGTATTTCAGGGGGAATTACGCCCCCAATACGCCTGTCCGGGGGGGGGCGGGGGGCGGGGGGGGCTGAGCGGGAGCCGGGACTTCGCCAGCCCAAGATTAATTGCCCGCGGATATACCCGCTAAAACAATGCAGGGAAGAAGACGTAATCCATTTCCATGGAACTGGAATACCCAAATGAATGGGGGCCCTTTCCGGGCCCCCAAAATTTGGGGCACTTGGCGCTATTACGGACCGAAATACGCCCATTTTTAAACCTGTAACTGGGCCCTTTTTTTCTAACTTCACCCCGCAACAGCTTTTTATATTCTGTTGCAAACATGTTAATTTTTTTTCGCTGGAACCCTTTTTGCCATGCTTAAGTGAAATTTTTTAAAATGAATCAAGGGGCTCAGGATCTTTTCTAATGTAACAGGAATGTCTAATATTATAGCTGACCTGGTCAGACTAAAAATATGTGTGATTCAGCTATCTGAATCAATCCATGTTCAAGTTTTATTAAAATAAAATTGCATAAAAATTTTCTAACATGATCATTTTTAAAAAAAATAAAAAATGATCCAAAAAAAATATTTAAAGTAACAATGTGACAAATTTAAATAAAGCTGTTTCTGAAATTACTAAGGGTCCCAAACCCTCTTTCCTACCAAAAATTGAAGGAATCCCCAAAATTCTTTAAACAGACACTCCACACCTTTTTTTTACATATGGGTCCGAGTAAAAGTTTTAAGTTTGCCTTGGAAAACCCGAATAAGAAAACTACTGAAAATTACAGTAAGTGCCCGAAAATTCCCTTTTCAGATTCTGGACACTCATGTCAATAATATCAAAACCTAGCAAACAACAGGGCCCGGGGCAACCATACCCTGGGGCAAAGGTGGGTACCTACAATTCACATGTACAGTAGAACTATGAAACAGAGTTACCACTAACCCTTGTTAAATTAATGAAATCCAACACCTTGCTCTCATACTGTACACTAGTGCGTAGAAAGACCATTAAACCTATGTATGCAGCAAAGCTCAAACAGAAAGTTGTGTGAATCCAGCACAAATTTAGATTGAAAATTTAGGGGTGACATCTATGAAATTTGGTGCCAACACGCCAGAGCTATATAGATGTAGAGGAGTGTATTATGAACCTGTCTATGTGGGTTCATAAATCTGGCGTGTGGTATGTCCTGTATAGCATAGCATATCTGTGGCTCATTGCATATCTTTGGTGCATTCAAAAGTGTCGTACCTGGCGCACGTTTTGGCGTACAACAGTTTGTATATTTATAGGAGTATAACCATTTTTTGGTGCAGGATACAGCAAAAAAATGGCGCGGACTCGTTCATACATGTTGCCTTAGGTCTTCATGTTTACTGCATGAGGCAGGATGCCCACCTCGAACATGTTTCAAGCTGAACCCAGATCTTACTTGTACAAGTAAGAGCTGGATTGAGCTCTAAGGGCATGTCCCCACGGCACAGGTTTTCGGCCGGTTTTTCAGCCGGTTTGCGGTTTTTCAGACCGCCTGAAAAAACCGGCCGAAAATGAGCATAATTGTGCTCTATGGAAAACCCGTGCAGCAGTCCCCACTGAATGGGTTTTCCGCCCGGCGGCAAAACATTGGAGAAGCACTATCTTCCGTCCGGTTTTCGGACGGAATATGTGCTGCTCACTGGGAGAGGGGAGGGCTGTTGTCTGCTCATCGCGGAGAAAAGCCGCCCCCCCCCGCCGGCGAGGGACGGCGTAAAACAGGACAAATACCGGCCGGCAAACCAGCCGGTATTTGTCCTGTGCCGTGTAAACGCGCCCTAAGTCTGTGTCTACACGGAACTGGTTTACTGTCTAATTTTTTTCAGTATTTAGCATCCGCAATTATCCAACTGTAAATCATCCCCACAGTCCCCATATTCTACACAGCTCAGATTTTCTGAGGTCGGATATCAAATCCGAAATAGGTTAAAAAAACTTAGAACATGTTCTTTAATCCATCGTATTTTTCTTTAAAACGGCGGAGTATAGTATTGTTCAATGTCAATAAGCGGCCCAAAAACCGACTGCAAAAAAACGCAGTAAAAAGCGAAAACCGTTTGTAAAATACTGGAAATATACTATAACAGTATCTGATGGTATTTTACAATTGCTGTGCAGATGTAGCCTAACTGCATCAGGAATGGGCACCCCGCATCATGAGTTTAACTATGTAGAATAGAAATACTTGAAGTTCCAGTTCTTTTGGATGTACTGAATTGACACTACTTACCTGGAATTCACAATGTAATGTTTTTCGGTGAAATAATAGATTACTGTTTGTTTATTTGCTATCCTTAGAGTTGTTTTATCTATGAATTGTTCCTACAGCAGTCTGGGGCAAGTCAGTGTTTGTGAAATCAGGTCAAATAATCTTATCTTCTACTCAAGAAACGGCAAGGGTTATATGGGTTTTACAGACAGTTTTCAAATACAAAAAAACAACATTTTTATATTAATTAAATTTTTTTATATTATTTTAAATTTAAATTAATTTAAAATCCATGCAGCAGTCCACACTGCACAGATTTCCGACGGATGTTTTTTAACACCGCCAGCGTTCCTAAAATCTCAAAACATGTTCATTCTTCCGACCAGTTTTCAGACAGAAGATAAACATGTGGGTATGAAGGAGGAAGGGCTTGGATCCGCAAACCGGACAAAAACTGTCCCCCTACATGCCAAAAAAAGACAAAATACTGGTCGGAAAATCCAACCGGTATTTTGTCTTTGCCGTGTGAACGTACCCTAAGGCTGGTATCACAAATAGCATTTTTAGAAAAAATGGTGGCATTATCTGCTGATGTTCTTACATTAATTTTTTTTCTGTGTCTAGTTAAGGGACTTTTATCAGCAGGCTGTTTTTACAGAACCTGCTCTTCACAGCCAGGTTCAGGCTCCCCCTTTCTGTTCTACAGCAGTGACTGACATTTTGTCTCTGTTATTCCTAGTTAAGTTTGTTAGAGGGAAATTGGTCATGGGTGGGTTTTATCAGCAGGGCCCAAGGCTACAGAGCTCAAAAGGGTTAAAATTATCAGTTAAAAAAATAAACAAGCTCCTGTGCTGCTAATATGAAACAGCAGGGAGTGACCTCACTATGCTGGCCAGGGCTGCTGGAGCAAATGGAGCAAAGGGAGCTGGTCAGTAGCCTTGGAAACCTTCTATAAAAAAGTAGGAGATGAGAACTTCTCTAAGGCCTCGTTCACACGGCTTATTTCGCAACGGATTTGCAACCGTATTTACGGCCGCAAATCCGTTGCGTAATCAGTTACAAACAAGTAACTGGCCGTTTTACATTGATTTTAATGGGAAATACGTGTCGTCGTTCAGACGACACTTATTTCCGTTCCGGATTGTGGCCGCGGATTGCGGCCGCAATCCGGCCGCAAAAACAATGTGCATGTCAATTATTTCCGGACGGATTAACCAACAATAATGAAGGGGGGTGGTGAATCCGTTGGGAAATCAGTTCCAAATACGTGCCACACTTAAGCTATGTTCACACGGCTAAGTTTGGGCCGTATTTCGGTCCGTAACTACGCGCCGAAGTGCGCAAATTACGGGCTGAAAACGGCCCATTCATTACGGTAATTCACAGCTCTCATAGAGAACTATGGATTACGTCTCCTCTCCCCGCCCGGCGAAGGCGACGGGCGGGGAGATAATTGACATGTGAATTACTAGCGGCGTATACGCGCCACTGGCAATTCAAGTCTATGGGCCGGCGAAGCGCCGGCCCCCTGCTCAGTCCCCCTCTCCCGCCCCGCCCCCAGTCACACGGCGTAATTGCGGGTCGTAATTACGCCCTGCAAATACACCGTGTGAACATAGCCTTAGTGGCACTTATTTGAAACTGATTTGCAACTGATTTGCAACTGATTTCGGAACGTATTTACATCGTAAATCCGACGTGAATCAGTTCTGAAATCAGCCGTGTGAACATAGCCTAACTCTGAAATGAAGCAAAATCAGAACAGCAATGTATTTGGTCACAGTCATTATCTACCTTTGCCTACATGTTTGACACTAATCAATTTGTCAAGAATACCCCTTTGATTGTTTGTCAGTATGGAAATATAAAATACAATACAAACATTGCATTTTCTTTGTGTTTTTTTTTTCTGTTATGTGGCATTCTGTAGCCAGATGAAAAAAAACAAAAAACTCCATTGCAAAAAAAAAGCCAAAACAATCACAAAAAGTGAGTGTGTTTGAAAAGGTTTCACACACAACTTGGAAAAAACACAATCCCACTATAATTGTTGCTTTTGTTTTTAAGCCAAAGGCAGGAATTAATTCCAAGAGAATAGGTAATTGAAGCAAAGGGTGTATGTTTCTTCCTACTGGATCCACTTCTGCCTTTGGTCCAAAAGACTGCATCAAACACTGCAATTGTATTGTTCCAAAACAAGCTGCATTTGAAACAAGCATAAGTCTTCATTCACATACACTTTTATGGCAGTTTTTTAGATTAAGAAACACCTTAAAATATCATGCTTTTTTGACATGCTTCATGCATTTTTATGCAGTCTAAGCATCTTTTTGATAGAGTAATAATTTTTAGTGCAGATCTATGTGATACATAGATTATGTAAATTCATGATTCCTCTTTAAGTTACATGATTTAAAAAAATATAAAAAAATACATCAACAGCACTTTTTTATTTTGCACCATCGTTGTTTACTTTGGGTGCACTTTTTTTCTTAGGCTACGTCTACTCAGTACAGATTTTTGGTCGGATTTTCATTGGATTCAGTATTGATAATCCACCGAAAATCCGACTCTAACTTGTGCCCCATAGACAGCAATAAAAAATCGGTGCTGCAGTGTACACAACACTGATTTTTTCCAGGCGGTTTTGAAATCTGACTGATTTTTCAAACCTGTCAGGTTTTCCACCGGATTGTCATTGAGCCGACGAAAAATCTGAAAAACTTGTTTTTTAGCACAATCCAGTGCCAAAAACTGGTCTGGCAATGTTAAAATGCCGTTGGATTTTGATTGCCATTTTAACATTGCTCTGTAGACAGAGCCTTATTGATATTTTTTCTCAAATGCAGCATCCTGTTGATGTAAGGTTTTTTTTTTTTTCAGGTAGTATGTGGCGTTTCTTTTCAGAATAGATCTATATATTTTTTTCCTTATAAATACATGTATGAACTGTGCCATGCTGTGCCAACAATGCAAAATTTTTATGCTGCAACCCCAATAGTAAATGAGGGCCATTATTTTGTAAAAAAAAACACCACACAAATCCACAATAAAATCACATGCATTAAAAAAATGCATTAAAAGTCTATGGTTTTGTTTTTTGTTCTTAAACTAATATAAAACCATAAAAAGTGTTTGTGTGTGAATTAAGTCTTAAGCTATTTGCACACACAACTTTTTCAGTAAAAATGCAACTGTAGTTTTACACAAAAGCCAGCAAGATGGAGACGTTCTTCTTTTATTTTGTTTTTTTATATTTCCCAGTCCTCATTAATCATCTTAGGCTATGTCTACACAGCACAGGAATACTGTTGGCGTATTCACTGAAGCCGATGGTACCCTGTGCTGCATAGACAGCAATGAAAAATCTGTGCTTTAACATGTTGTATTTTCCACTGTATTCCACTCGGATTGAATGTATGGGGCCAATGGCAAATCCAAAAACCAACTACGGTTTTTGCACATAAGGGTATATACACATGTTTTACTCTGGTGCGGAGGCCGACAGGCCGCCAGCCCCATTGAGATTCATTACTCGCCGTGTGTGTTCGCTGCAAATATTTGACATGTCACTTATCTCCCCTCGCGTACAATAGGATCGTATTGTACGAGTGGGGAGAGGAGGCGTAATCCATAGTTCTCTATGAGAACAATGGAATACCATAAATTCGGCGTGCATCTCACCCGTATAAGAGAGCAAATACGCAGCGAAATGCTTGCCGAAATTACGTCGTGTGAATGCACCTTTACTGCGCCAAAAACCGCAGTCCTGCCACGGTCCAGCAATGTCAAAATGCCGTCGGATTCCGGACGATATTGTGACATATGCTGTGTGCACTTATTCTCATACTGCTGGCTGAAAAAAACTGTTGTAGCATTTTTTTTGCCGAGAAACTTTACAAAAATCTGCAACTTGTGCTGAATATTGTGCTTATTGTTTCAGTACTTGAATTCCATCATTTTGCCCACAAATATTCTGTGCCAGGTTTGAACATTTCTTTACATTTGTACCTGTAAACCTCTCAGTTTATGCTGTGGTCTTTCAGTACAGCTTTTCTGGTAGACAGTTGTAATGAATACTGGACAAAGTATAACAAAGAAAAAGTAAATTATCAGTGTCAAGAAAATGGTGTAGAGCTTTCTATGTGAAACTTATATATGTTCTGTTGCTTTTCTTTCCTATTTTAAACTGACTTTTTCATTAATATACTTTAAGGTGCTGTGTATTTAAAGATGTAGCTAAATCATAATATACAGAAGTAACAAGGAAATCTGTTTAGTCTTCTGAGAACAGAACATTCAGTAAAAACAATTTTTAACCCAGCAGGAAATCATAATGCCTTTTGAAACACTTGGTCTATCACATATATGTTTTTTCAGGTTCATAATATTTCAGATTTTCTCCAGTAGATACACCAAGATACAGTATGAAATCTTCCAACTTCAAAATAAATTGTAGAATGTGATAAGAAAAAAGAATAGGTTATTTCACTCTACAATTAAAGAAGGTCTGCCATACTATAGTAGAATTTGTTGTCTTGAAGTTATTGCATATTATTACTTTGAAAGAAGAGAGTAGAAGGTTTATAGAATGTCCTGGAGCCCTAAGTAAAGGGAGACATGACTTTGGGAGAGGGGGGACATATAGCTCCTATATTGTCTTTTAATTGCTGTCTGTGTAGCTGTACGGATTTAAGCAATGGATGGTTCTGTTGTAAGAGGATGAGTAGGTATATGTGTAGCCCCCGTGTCCCTTATGAGTTATTGTCTGGCACTATATCAGTGGGCCTTTTTATTAAGAATTGATTAAAAAAAAACTCTGATAGGACTGCTGCCAATATTGCCCCAATGGCGCCCCTAATATAGCAGTAAATCATTGGCACTATCTGTGCCCACTAGCGCACATACTGTAGTATCTATACATGAATTATGCATGTTGAAAAGATGCACTGCAGTGGAATGCACTAACCTGACCTGTATCTTCATCACTTGATGCCTACAATAAGTTGGTAATATTTCAAACAAACCATACAATCCTATTCACTGCACCACTGCAACACTACTCAAAGATGTTTGGCACTTTAAACCCATAAAGTCAGTTATGGATCTAGCAATTTTGCCACCCTACACAACAGACAGTGTTTCCCATAGTGGCCATATTAAACCATAATATATTAGCATAGACTGGTAAAATTAATCAGTTACACATACAATAGATGATCTCTATTATTCTTCACTTGTGTAGTGGATATTGTACAATGATTGATAATTGCTAGTATACAATGTACCATGTACAAATCTACCATTATCAATGTTACAATTTGAGATAAAAGTATCCTGATGCTGTTATTCTCCCTCCCTATCTTTAGATCAGGCATGGAGATAGAAATCCATAGTGGGCCAATGATGCATAAGTCCTTTAATTAAAATAGTGCTTAGACACAGTTCCTCAGTTAAGTTTTATTTTTTTTTTTTTATGGTTTGTTTATTTTTCAATTTTAAATGCGACTTGGTAAGCTCTGTCCACACCGTGAGCATTTCAAGTCGGAATCCACATGTATTCCAACTTGAAATACTTGCCTTAGACCAAAAGTAAACCAATCCTATTGACATTGACAGAAAATATGTGTTGCAGTTCACACAACACGTATTTTCAGCAATCCGTTTTTCTCTGTAAAAAAACTTTGAACATGTTCATTTGCAAGGAAAACTCATGGAAATTTAATATTGATGTCAATGTGGAAGGTTAAAAACCTGGTGTGACCATGTTGTTTTTTTAACATGGATCCACTTCCAAAAACATGTAGAAATGAATAAGACTTGTTTTTGACTGTAAACCACGAGTAAAAAAATGACCCTAAGGGCCACATGTCTGATAACTGTTTAGGTCTAAAACTCTTTTTTTTCCCATAGGTTACTATGGGCAAAAAAGTGAGTTTTAGACCTAAACAGTTTTCATACATGTGGCCCTAAATCCACGTGCAAAAACATGTGAAATATGTGTTGATAACCGTCACAGAATCCCACAAGTAAATATTACTTGTCATATGGATGTGTCCTTAATCTAAATCTATTGGTGTATTAATAGCATCATGAAAAAAAAAAACAATAAAAACAACTAACACACACTCACATCCAAAGAAAAACAAACAACATCCTTTCCTTTACCTGTCTGTTGCAAGACATAAGGTAGGGTAGGGTCAGACAATCTGGGTTGTGTAGGGTCAGAGGGCAATGTGGTCAAAGTCACCCACACACGCAGCCATAAATAGCTGCAAAAGTTTACTGCTGATATCACTGTTTTACCAGCAACATTGGACCCAACCCAGAATGTTCATTATCACTTACTTCGGATGTTTTTCTTTTGTGATTCTCTTCTGTTAATTGGGTTGAAACTCCCCTTGTCAAAAAGCAAACAGCACCTCCGAGTACTAAAGCATTAAATGGGTTGTCTCACCATGCTGTTTCACAGAGCCACATCAACTTCAGATTCACTCTTCCTAGTTAAGCTGTGGGTGGTGATTGATATTTCAGCTCTCCTATTCCTAGCTGAGCCTGTTAGAGTGACATGACTGCTGGAGGTTTATAATTTGTAGTGCACAAGGTTACAGAGCTCTACAGGTTAAAACTTGCCTTTAACTTAGGTAAATAAGAACCTGTGCTAAAGATAAGACTCAACAGGGAATGACTCTCCATGGTCAGATGGCAGTTTGGAGCAATCAAATAAGAGAAAGAGCAGGAAGAGGTGGTCTGTAAATAAGAGAAACTTGTATACACTAGTAGTAGAAAAATTCATATTTATTTCCTGAACAAAGCAAATTCAAAACTGCAATGTATTTGTTAATAGTCTTCATTTACCATCATTTAAATTTTAAAAGCTAGTTATAGTGGTGATAAAACCTCATTCAGCAATTATGGTCATTTAGCACTTGCCAGATCACTAGACAATGGAATGCAGAATAATTACAATTGTCCTATTTTCTGAAAATAAAGCTTTCAGGCTAGCAATACAGTTTACATTTTTTCACCCAAAGTTTTGCACAATGCAAGACTTTCTCAGGGATAAACAAAAAGGGTGAGATATTTTATGTGCTAAAAGCAAAAACACATCAACATTGAAGACATTCTTTTGGTTTCAATTATTTATGTGTATTGCTCAATAAAGCTATAATATATAATCATGATGCTAAATCAAGAGGCATACACTGACGAATTGTGTCAGAAAAGGGAATAACAATACTTTAGAGAGAAAACTAGTTATTCTGTGCACTAAAATATATAATAATCATTAAAATAAAGCGAAAATAAACAACTGACTGTATATAGGTAGGAAAAAGCAGTACAAATTCTGTGTTTGTGATAAGATACAAAAATGAACATAACGCTTTATATTTGGTTGACACAAAGATAAACACAAGACTTTCTAACCTGTTATACAACCAGAACATGATTACGCCACAGCAGTGGCCAAAGTCCATGACAAAATTAAAACTTGTTTTGGTTCTTCTTTCACTTGTCTTCTGAACCCAGCATAACATTAAAAAAGCTCAAAAAAGAGTGCGAAATTATCAGAGTTTAGCTTGACTATGATATGACAACTTTCCATGTTATCTGCTCTTGTCTTAGAACAAAAGCCTTTGAAAAGCTTTGAAAAAGTTGAAATAACATTCTGTGTTATAATATCATGGTGCATTATCTGTCAAGCGAATATTTGCTACACCTGTAATTTATGATGTATAACCAGACATTGGTGCAGCCAGAAAAAAAATTTGTAGAGCTTAAACTTACTTTTGTCAAAACTGCCTCACCAGCTGTGCCTCATCAACAGCTAGGGGACACCTCACCACTGAGGCCACAGTTTGAGAAGCCCTGGATTATGGTGCTGTCAAGGTAGAGGTCATTGCTCTTCAGTCTGAGGTCAATTATAGACAGGTTCTTTTCAGCACAGAAAAAGATTATCTCCATAGGGGAACATGAAGAGTGAAACATTCTATTATTTAGAACCAATGTGACCTCCACCTTTACTGGAAAGTATTTTCATGTGGAATTTCAGGTATGGATTAAAGTCTAATTCTTGCATTAGTGTCAGTTCAGACATGCTTTGGGTATAAAATAATTTTCACCTTCTAAAAAGGTGGTTTATGCAAATAATTTCTTATTCAGGCATGATTTCAAATGACATCCTGAGTACAAAAAAAACTTGCTTTCACATTGTAGATGATTCAAAACCTGACAACAAGGCATGATGGGAAGGGAGCTCTAGTGCTCTCTATTGGATGTAGCTATCCTAGATTAGCTTGTATCTCACTGAGTCTTGAAAAATATAAAGAATTCATGCCAAGCCAGTTTTACTCATCTGCATGCAGCTGTTTCAGGGTTTTGCCCCTCATCAGTTCGAAACAGAGCTTGCTTGCTGGTTGAGAGTCAATGAGTGGCTCAGAAAAGGTAATATCTCTCATTGTGGTGAGGCACCATGTAGGTGTGTGAGTATTTAAGATTGTATTTTGCACCTTACAGCATTTACATATAACAAGGCATTATAGGAAAATAGCTGAACGCTCTAGTTTCCTCTATTGGATGTAGCCATCCTCCATTTACTTGTGACTCACCAACTTTGTAAATGACCATAAGGTGCAAAAGGCAATCTCAAATACTCGCACACCTACATGGTACCTCTCCCTAAGGAGGGACATTACCCTTTCTGAGCCACTAATTGACTCTCACACAGCTAGTCAGTAAGCTCTGCACCGATGAGAGACCAAACCCTGAAACTGCTGTATGCAGATGAACAATACTGGCATGGCATGAATCTTTTTTCTCTTTCCAAGACTCGGTGAGTCACAAACGGATTGAGGATGGTTACATCCAATATAAGATGCTCAAGTGTTCAGCTTTCTTCCCATAATGCCATGTTATATGTATATGCCCGTGAGGTGCAAAAGGCAATCTTAAATCTTCACACATCTACATAAGGCCTCTCACCAAGGAGAAATATTACCCTTTTAAAACCTATTGTCAGAGGGTGATATCTGGCTAAGAAGACATTGAAATAGTAAAGAAGCGCCTAATCTTGCATATGGAGAAACCCAGACAGAACATCAACTTCGATGTTGTTATTACATCCACAATATCAAACATTACACATAAATATTTTTTTGGGCCCGAACTTGATAACGGTCCTACAGAGATTTATGCTTTACTAAGCAAAGATTGTTCTATACATTATTTAATATACTATTAATCTGAATCACAGTACACTGTAGCTTCTCAAAAAAAAAATGATACTAGTATTTTAAAAAGAATTTCTATAATCTGAATTGTGCCTCCTTGTATCCAAGTGTTAAGATGGTCATTATTTTAAATTATAAACAATGAGAAAAGTCAGGTGGTTCTTCGGTAATCAATCCCAAAACACCTTAAGCTTTGTGTGTGTTTTAACTTGTTGCTATCAGCTGCATCCTCTGGTAGTTTTGTGTTTTCTGAAATGATTATGTGCAGATTGTGGCTGCGAAATTTCTTTACAAGTTCTCTTTTTGCTCTTTGCAGTAAGATGGTACATGTGTGGGGACACCATAACAAGAGTTTGAGGCAAAATGAAGCTTACACTAAACATGTTGCCCTCACTACAAGATCTACTTGTGGGGTATAAAATGTTGTCAGATGTGCCTGCAGCATAATGAGGGATCGTACTCTGTTCTGACCTCACACTAGTTCATTTAATTTCCTCAGGGGAAAACTCCATTATGTCTGTTCAGTAGACAGCAAAACGAGCTAAGGGTCTACAGCTGTCACTTTGTCTACTACAGAGCCCATGCACCCTAAGGTGGCATCTTCATGTCTTTACCCCATGGACTGATGATTCTGCCTCTTACATTCTGTACATTACTTTGTTCATTGCAGGGGCATCAGTAAGAAGGAAAGAATTAACCTCTTTTTAGAGGGTCCAGCGTCATAAAAGCCAAAGTTGATATTTATTTGCGTCCGTAACACATAAAAATCGATCCAACAAACTATAAGGCCAACGTGTTTCAGGCCTCATGGGCCCTTCCTCATGGCATGATGAAAACCATTTAAACACACATTTATATAGACATGAATAAGCCAATCACAGAACAATTTTAAAAAATATGTGATTAAATACATAATTAGAGATGGGCGAATTTCTCAAAAATTCGGTTCGGTCACTTCGCCGAATTTTCCGACAAAATTAGTTTCGGTCCGAATTACTTTAGCACGAATCGCATTAAAAAACAGCTATTTCCAGGCTGCACAGAGCCTGCAGGGTGCTGTAGAACGTTGTGCCATGCTTAAATATGCAGAGGGAGCTTGGTTTGGTCTTCATACAATGTTGTGTTTTTGTTGACACCCCAAGACTGCCGCCGCTTTTGGAATCGCTTAATAAAAAAACTCCTACACTTAAGAGGGAAAAATGCCAAAAAATGAAGCGGGAATTTTGCTGATAAAGTATGTCAGCGAAAGCGGGAAAAAAAAACAAGCTGGAGCTAGGGGGGCAACTTTAGTGACAGAGGGGGGAGGTGATGGCGGCAGCCAGCAGCATGGGGAAAAGAAGGGGCCAATGACATTTGGAGGTGGCAAAACAAAAATAGGCCCAGAGGGGCCAATGACACATTATGGAGGTTACCAGCACCCACAGCGCAGCATGAGGTCGACAGTGGCAAATTGCATTCTGGAGGTGGCAAAAACAGGAGTAGGTCCAGAGTGGCACAATGACAGAGAGTGGGGGTTAGGCGCAGCCACAGCGAACATGAGGTCAGACAGGGCACAATGACTTTTGGGAGGTGGCAAAACAGGAAGGTCAAGAGTGGCACAATGACAGAGATCGGGGTCACGACGCGCCACAGCACAGCATGGGGTAGGCAGGGGCACAATGCTTTTCGGAGGGGCTAAAACAGGAAAGGACACAGAGTGGCACAATGACACAGTGTGGAGGTCAGAGAGCAGCAGAGGTCAGGCAGTGACACAATGACATTCTGGAGGTGGCAAAACGGAGAGGCACAATGGCAAAATGGCCAGTGTGGAGGGACGGCAGCGCATCATGAGGTCAGTCAGTGCACAATCCAATTTGGAGGGGGAAAAAACGGGGTAGGAACAGGGGCAAAATGACAGAGAGTGAAGGTGACGGCAGGAGCAACAGTGAGCTAAAGGGGATGGCCAATGACACAGGTGTAGGTGACGCAGAGCAAAACAGCAGCAGCAGATGAGGTCATAGATGGCACATGACAAGTGTGGGGGTGGGGGGCAATACCGTCCCTATAAAGATGGTCGGTGGCAAGGGAAAAACTGGAGCGATGTGGGGGATCAGGGGGGTGGCGGCTAGAATTGGCTAAGGCAGGAATTTTGCCCCAGATCATTTCTCCATTTTGGGTTGAGGCGCAGGCTGATGTATCTGACGCCTAAGGCATTGGTGTGGGGGAAATCCTCGGGCCCACCACGCCGATTCATCTTTACAAAGGCAGTCGTTCCACATTTCCCCGGGGCAAGCGAGTTTTCCTTGGGGGCGATGGGCCCCCGCTGCCTGAAAACCCGTTGATGCCACGTACTGGGGCCGCAGGGAAATTCCCCACTGCAAATCGACAAATTTCGGCCACCTCCCGTTTGGTGCCCAGTTCCAGGGACTTTAACTGGGTGGCAGAGTCTGTAAGTAGGCACCATTGTTGGTTAGGGACTGCCAGGTCCTGCTGCTGTGGGACTCCTCCTCACAGGCGGGTAAAGAAGCTTCATCAAATCCAGCTAGGTTGCTGTGATGGAGTGGGTACTGCTCCACCCCCCACCTTCCCCCAGCACCCCGGGGTGTAGTGAGGCTGAGGAACCCCCCGGAAAAACCTGTCGAGGAGGGCGACGGCACTTTGGGGCGGCCAATGATACGAGGATTTCCCTATAGTATTTGAGTTTGTTCCCCCCCTCAAAGCTGGAAAAAGGGTCCCATTTTTGGCCGGGGCGAGGGTCCAATAGGGTGGAAGCCAGAAAGTCATCCTTGCCGGATGCTGAAATTGGCTGTCACTAGCCCGGAAAAAAGCATGTTCGGGGATCTGACAAAATGATTCCGAGGGGGGTCCCTGCCTCCATCCCACTGTAATGCCACGGTGCTTGGGTCATTCCTTTTCCTCATTCCATCTACCTCCCAGTGTCTGCCCCCCCCTTTTTTCACCCGGAGAAAAAACCACCATTTTTACCAGACAAAGTTTGCTCCCAAAGTCTTTCCCCTCCTCCATTTCGTCCCCAGCGGACTCTGTGGCCGGAGATGTAGTGCCACTTCCAGTCCCTACCCAGACAGATTTTTCAGATTGTTCCAGGACATAAGCAGGAATGACTTTATTTACCCCTAGCCCCGGCGACGACAAATAACATCACCCCCTGAAGGCCCCAACAAAGGCAGGTGTCCCATGGCCCGGGGTGGCTGCATCAAAGTTACACAGGGGAGTACTCCGTCCCCCTGGGTTTTCAAAAAAAGTTAATGGCCTTTTTCTGTTCATAAGTCGGTCCCCATTGCAGGCTGAATTCCAATGGGTGGAACATCGCATATAGGTGTGTTGGGGGAGGCCGTTCTGCCCCTGCAATGAGGAGGGTGTTTTTGGCTTTGTACAGATGGATAAAGTGCATGCACAGTTTCCTGGCCATTTTCAGAAAACTTTGAAGATTGGGAAGACTTCAAAACCTTTTCACAACCAGATTGAACAGTGCGCCCGCAGGGGGCATGGGCCATCCCCCCTGGTGGGCCCGCGGGACACAAAGTTCCTCCCTTGTCCGTCACCATGGTTTCCCATTTGAAGTTGGGCGGAGAAAAAGGGCCCCCACGATTTTTGCTGCATGACGGACATTCCTCCCTTGTGTACAGTTCGCCGAGGCAAGCCAGGGTAAACTGCGTGACCCGCTTTTTGCCCTCACTTGTGGTATGATGGAGCGTACTTGTGGAGGCTGAGATGGTGGTGGGGGTGGGGGAGGAGGAGGGGAATTGGCGAGGAGCCGCAGTTTGACAACGTGGAGGAGAAAGTGGCGTCTCCTGTCCAAGTTGTTGGTGTGCCTGGGCAGGAAAAACATTCACACCAGTGGGCCTTTAAAGGACATGTTCTGGCCCTGACTGTAGTTACAGCTCCAGACTCAGCGTGCCGTGCACCTTGGAACAAACCGATAAGCCAAGGAACTGGCCCACTTTCTGTTCTAGATATTTATGAAGTGCTGGTATGCCTTTTTTGGAAAAGAAATTACGGCTTGGAACTCTCCATCTCGGCTCGGCAAAAGCCATTAGTTCTCTGAATGGTACAGAGTCCATCATTTGGAAAGGCAGGGACTGCAATACCAACAACTTGGACAGGAGCACGGTCAGCTGCTGCACCTTAGGATGGTTGGACGCATACTGTTGTCTCTTTGCAATTGCCTCGCTGAACGATGCTGGCGCCATGAGTAGCGAGGAGCAGGAGCATCTGGACCAGGAGAGGATGGCAAAGAGAAACAGCTCCCTTCTGCAGAGGGGGTGGAGCCTTGACTGGCTGCAATGGCATGTGTGCCACTGGCCGCTGCGCTGCTGCGGCGGCAGGATGGACCACACATCTGAGCCCCGTTTCTCCAGGCCACAGGATGGTGACGCTGCATGTGTTGACGAGGGCCGTTGGTGCCAACGTTAGCTCCCTGGCCACGCTTCACTTTTGCCCACAGATTCTACATATACCCACATTGGGCCCTCCGGTTTCTTAGAAAAAGAACTGCCCAACCCGAGTAGCTGTTTTTAAACCCCAACGCCCCGCACTGAGTGACTATCCCATCGGGCCTCGCGGGCCCCCTGTGCCGCTACTTTCTTGGACCTGCGAAGGGGTTTTTTACCCCGGGTTGGGCTAAGACCTCACATGCGCTACCCGCGACAAAACGCCACAAAACCCCCCTTTGCGTCTGGCCGTCCCTAAGCGAAAGGGAAGCCCTCTTCTTCTAACGATGATAAAGCCCTTGCTTCCCCCGGCTCCCAAGTGCGGGTGGGAAACATCCATCAATTTGGGTTTCATCGCATGGCCCCTCTCCCCGGGTTTTGGGTATGCAGGGGTTTGCCCCCTCACAACATGCCTCCCATGCAACTCTCCACACTATACTTTGCCGCCTACTGCAAAAAAGCGGAGATATTGGCCCATTTCTTCGCTGCCAAGTAGCTGCTAACTCCCCTCCTCAAATTGTTTATCCTCGCTATATAGTGGCGCTGACCCCAAAAGACCAATATTTAGATCTCTGGTGAGGGAACCGGATGGGAACAGAGGGGGGTTGGGGGACATGGTGAGGGCGCTGACACACTCCCTGGGCCATGCCAACTAAGGGTTGTGTCTGAGGTTCCCACCGACATCTTGGCTGAGGCTGCCCAGATGTCATCTGGGAGGAAGTGGATGACCTAGTCAACCAATCAAGAATCCTTGGTTTGCTAGCAGCACACGGCCGCTAGATGACAGCGACAGTTGTGGCCTACCGAGTGACCCTGCTGCGCTTTCCCCTTGCTGTGCTGCAAACCGGGGGCTGCTCAGGAATGTTTGGCCACTGACCACTCGCAGGTGAAGAGCCTGCCACCTCTCGTCTGCCCTATGTTTGTTCTAAAATGTACAGAATGTTTGATGAAGATATCTGTAGATATATATACACACCTGTATTTGACTCCAAATGAACCCAGTAAACAAGCTTGGGAAAACACTTGGATATAAATTGCGCTCCACAAATGGGCAGGAAAAATTGACTTTATGTGCCGTTTAAAAACTCTGTGTATTTTACTGATTGTAAAAGCACAACAGGCTTAATTCACCTTCGGATATGAATTATGCTACAGAATTTCTTCTTCTGGCGGTTGAAAAGAAAGTTTTTTTATGGTACCAAAATGCAAGAAAAATACTTAGTTTAAACCTTTGGATGTAAATTGCGCCAAACAATTGAGTAACCACAAACTACTAGCTTTGAGCGTGTTACAATGGCGTGTTTTTTACGCTACACAAAAAGAGAAAAAATTGTAATTAACCTTCGCTTGTGAATTATGTACAGGAAAATTTTATTTTTTGGCAGTGAATTAAACGATTTCTTTTAGTCACCACAGCAGCAAACGCTTAATTAACCCCTGGATGTAAATTGCGCAAAAGAATTGAGCAGCCACAAACTACTAGCTTTGTTTGGTGTTTTTCAATGGCGTATTTTTTACGCTACAAACAAGGAAAAAATTGTAATTAACCTTCGCTTGTGAATTATGCTACAGGGAAAATTTTATTTTTTTGGGGGTGAAAAGAAGGGGTTTTTGAGTCACCACAGCAGAAAACAACGCTAATTAACCTGGATGTTAAATTGGGGCAAAAGAATTTAGCACCCAAAACTACAGCTTTGTAGCGTGTTACAATGGCGTATTTTTTGCGCTACACAACAAGAGAAAAAAACGGTAATTAACCTTCGCTTTGTGAATTATGCTACGGAAAATTTTATTTTTGGGGGTGAAAAAGCGGGTTTTTTGTCACACACAGCAGAAAAACAACGCTTAATTAACCCTGGATGTAAAGTTTCGCAAAAAGAATTTAGCAGCCAAAATGAAGTGGTATTTGTTATTGTAAAAACCCTGTTTCTTTAAAAGAATACAACCCGGAACTGACTTAGATCCCCCTTGGATATTCAATGTGCTGTGAGCAGATAGCATTAAAATGTATATGCAAACTGCAGTGGACGCACACTGGACTTTTAGACCCAATACCCCAAATAATCAGAAATAGAAAATTAAGAGAAGCAGTCTCTGAGACAAGCTGAAACAACCCCACAAAAATCGCTGTTATAAAAATCAGTTCTTCATAACAGCTATCACAATCAGCCGCGGCAACCTTCCCTGATCAGTACAGTGGAGAGGAGTGTGGAGCTCCCAGATCGCGCCTGGACCTTATAAAGTGCGTTGACGTCACAGAATCCCGCCGGTCTCTGATTGGCTTCATCTCTGCACAATGTCATGCGGCTATGCCCTTCTTCCTCCCAGAGTCTTTGGGCCCCCTGTAAAAGCCAAATTTCTCGCAGCCATTTTATCAATGAAAAGCACACTTCGTTCACCCGAAGTCCCCCAAACTTCGACTTCGTTCAGAACCGAAGTTTTCCTGAAATTCTAAACGAATTCTACTCCGTTAGAATCAATTCGCCCATCTCTACACATAATCAAAGACACAGTTTAAATGTTAGAAAAATATACAAATATAAATATCATTAATAATGTAATACCAAATCTGTCCTCTTATTCAGACCTAGTGGTTGATATGTTTTTAGCAAGAAAATCCAAAAAGTTTAGCGTGTGTGAAGCTTCCGGATGCGATCTCCTCCTCTCCTCGGCGGAGTAACTCTTTCCAAGCCGATAACCGACAAAACATCAGTGCTGCGGCCCAGGGCCCTGGATACGTGAGTGTTTCGCGTATTTTATAAAAACATTCGTTTTTATATCTGGAATGTCTGGTATCCTTACTTTGAGGGGCACGAGCTGGATCCAAGTAATGTTTTTTAAAATGGAAACAGGAGTCAAATACACCCAAAAGGGTTTTTCAATTATGAACGTTGCTATTTTATATTTTTTGTTTGTAGCAAACGACATAAATTCAGATGTCATTTTTAAGTAAGTAAAGCAGATGCATCTAGTGTGAGAAGACCGAAAACACCCTTTAGATTTCAACCATTTAGGTTTAGGTGTAACAGAAAGTAACAGTGAGGGGGCGTGGCCTGAGCAGGAGATGTGAGCAACGGGGTGGGGGGATTCTCCGAAAGGAACCCTGTTCTGCGGCCAAAAAGCCAAAAAACGGAAGAATCTTGCTACAAATATTGAAGCCTTCTTGGGAGGACAAGACCCCCTGGTCCAAACCTGACTCAAATTGGAGGTGCAGAACGAAGTTTTATGTGGTGAGCTCAGTCTGAAGCTGCAGAGGGAAGAGGTCCCCATCTTTCCTTACCGCAAGCATCGCCCGGCCCGGTTTACCCTACTTTTTGTGACATTATCTTGAGCCCCCTTTCCCCCCCTGCTGTGTGTGTGTCTTGTCCTTACCAGGCTTTTGTGGGAGAACTGTTCATATTTCCTCCGGGAAAAACCCATTGTGATTCTCCCTGGCCCTGATTGCTGACTCACTGCCCTTAGCTAAGAAACAAGTGAAGAGGGCGCTTTTCATTTTTGCTAAGAAAAAACTCCTTGGCAAGAGCTAGTGAATCTTTTTTTGCTGACAAAACCTGTTTGGGAAGCCTAGAAATAATTATTACCTGCCTACATAGATTTTGTGAAAATTATAAAGAGGATCTCCGTCATCAAAATTGCATATTCATATTTTACAGCTATATAATTATGGCGTACTGTTAGCAATAATGCCCCCAAACCTCTTTGTTAGTGCTCACATCCGCAAGGAATTTTTAAATTTTTAGGATTTTTCCTCTAAAAAAAAGAACATTAAGCCAGACATCTTTAAAAACTTTTGCTGTACTACCTGGAGAATCCCCCTCTCCATTCAACCTAAAACTGCTCTCTAAAAACTGCAGAGGTTAAAGAGAAAGAGAAAAAAAAAAAAAAGCTAACCCCCAAAAGACTTTTTCTTTTGATTTCCCAGGGGGGCCATCAAAGAAAACCCCAAAACTCAACCCACCAAACTCCCTGACTTTTTAAATCCCTCATTTTACTGAAACACGATCCAAAAAAGGTTACAATTCTCTTCAGCCCCCCTCTTCTCCTTCAGAGCACTCTTAAAAACCCCAGAAGATGGGCTATAAAACCTTTACAACCTCACCTTACAGGGTTTTTTCCCTCGTTTCGCACCAGTCTACAGACAGACATTAAAAAAAATAAAATTTCATACCCAAAAAAGGTTTTTCCAATCTCTTGTGTTGAACAGAAACATTGAAACGAAGAGGGCCGATTCGCAACTTCACACAACTCCCTAAGGGGACGCCAATAGTCCCTTGGGGAGGAGGTCCTTTTTCTCCAAAAAGTCCTGGACCCGAAGAGGGGGTGTGTGTAACAAGTACTTTTAAAGGGGTATACCAGAGTCCTCACCCCCCCAGAGCAGCTAAATACATTCGCCGACCTAAGGGTTAGTTCTTCCTAAATGTTCAAACCCAGGAGTTAACAAAGACGGATCCACGGGATTCCAAACCCCTGTAATCCCCCCCAAGGTACCCAGGTATCATTGCTCGCATTCCTTTTATCATATCAAAGAGACTTCCGGGGCGGGCCCCTCCCAAAGACAGAATCTTTGCCAGATAGATTTCAGCCTCTGTCCTTTTTCCCGACCTTTTTGGGGCTACCACGCTAGCAGAAGAGAGTTCCACCCCTTACACAAAAACCCTTTGGGAAAAAAGGGAAATTTCCCTTACAGAGGGGTTTCCAAAATTAAGTTAATTATTAACAGAGATGGAACATAAGTCCCTGCTCACCCAGAAAAAGCCAACTAGCTCGAAAATGGAATTTCTCCCGTTGACGAATTCACCCCCCAGTCGGGAAGAAACAAATGAGCCCTGAAATGTTTTGCCTTAGGGTCCGGGAAAAACCCCCACCTTGGGTCGTTCTTTGCTTTAGCCCCCCACAATTCCTTTATGTCTCCTTGTTTTCCACAATTTGGGGGGGTTTCCTAAATGGGAGAGGGTTCCCTTGATGAACTTAATTGTTGTTTTTTTTTTTGTTTTTTTCTCCCCTACTTTAGGCAGGACTTTGCCCCAATGTTTTTCCCTTCTCCAAAGGGGATAAATGGGTTCTCCCTTATTTTTTCTTTTTTTGGTTAAAATGTTCTGTTATTTTATTGCAAATTTTTTGGTAAATTATAACTTTTTTCCTGGGTTGCAAGTTTCCAATTTCCCGATGTTCTTTTTACTCCCCGGCCTATACATCCTTCTCACTATATTTAAATGGCGTTAAAGAATGTTTTTAAAAGTAAAGGGGTTAAACTCCCTTTTTAAAGGGCGTTGGTGTGGAGAGATGCTATCAAATCCGGTGCAGATTAGTCTGCCTGCAAGAGAAGCTCTTTATTTCAATGCCATGGGCATAAAACAAATGCTTTCTCACATTTTTCAAGGCATTTCCCCACAAAAAAAAGCAGGGGTGGCTTTTTTAAATAAAAAAATTCGAAAACCTTCCAACTCACTGAGTTATTGTCCCCCTCTGGTCGTTAATAATTTTTCCTTTGTAAATCAATTCCAGGCCATTTACCCTTCTGCTTTGACGCACCAACATAACCAAATTTCTTTATTAAGGAAACTTTCGGATGGCAAAGAGGTGGGGAAAGGGGGGGTTGTGTTGTGGAGACTTAATGTATAGTGATTTCGCTGACAGATCCGACCAGGGGGAATCTCAAACCCCAGATTAAAAACCTTTTTATTGGAGGAAGACCTTCATGATGTATGGGATATTTGCTACACTGGAAAGTTTCACCTTTTCCCCCACCCCCGTTCGGCCACTCCCGAACGATTTCTTTCATAGATAAATTGTACTCCCACAATTTATTTATCAAAATTTTGGCCCATAACATGGTCTGACCAGGCCCAATTATCTACCCCTTTAAAGCATCCCTTTTTTTCCCCCAACAGGATGGGGCGTAAAAAACAATTTTTCTACCAAATCTCCAAAATAATATTTCCTACCTCAAAAAAACTTGGACGAATACTTCTCCTCAATACTTCAGGGTTTCCCCCTCCAACAATAGTATGGTGCGCGATAAGGCTTTCTTCGTGGGTATTTTTCCAATTTGGCATAAAAAGAAAAAAGAATATTTCTCAACCCTAGAGGACCTGGACAAAATTAAGTTACAACACGGGGCCCTTTTAAAATAATCCCCCGTAGTAACAAAGAACATCTTTCAAAACTCAAAAAAAAGACCTACTATCATTATCTCCCAAAAAATTTTGAAAAAAACTGGCCAAATTGAAATGACAATATTTCCTTTAAGGTGAAAGACCTTCAAAAATTTTCTTGCCAGAAGGGTCAAAGTTCAAATCCGTACTAAAATTACACACTAAAACCCAACCCCCGGGGCCAAAAAATTTTAAATTTCTTTAAATAGCCGCCAATTTTCCCAATTTTACTCTTAAATTTACAAATTTTCAATCCAGTGATGCTTTCCCCCCCTCTATGATGAAAAAAAACACTTTCCCTTCTTCAGTTTGCCCTTTCCAAATTGGAGCAAAAAACAACTAGAAAATCTTTTAAAAACCCCCTTTTAAACTTCAAAACCATTTGCTATAAACTCTAGTAAAATAAACAAAGCCCCCGGTCCATTGGTTGAAAAAATATTTTCGCCCTTTTCGCTGACATATTACCCTCAAAACACCCTATTCAATGATTTGCTTTATTTTTGAAGCCCCCTAAAAAATCTTCACGCCCTATTAACCATCCCTAAGCCAGGCAAAGCTGAAAATAAAAGGTATTAACTACAGGCCCCTATCCCTTTTAAAACGAATAAGTAATGCAAAGGTGTGCATTCCGTGAATTAATCCTTCCCCCTCTATTCCCATGATCAAACTGGGGTTTGACATGGCGACAGGGAAAAGAGGGCCCAAACCCCTCGTCTATAGATTTGTAAGGTGGCAAACACACTTGCTGAGGCTGGCCCTTTCTATCATTGGACCCGAAAAAGGCCTTTGAAGTCAACTGCCGTTATATAAGCTAAACCCGCGTAAATTTGGTTTTGGTTTCACATTGATATGGCCCCTATCCTAAACCCGTCTGCTCCGTACCCCTTTAGGTTTCCCTTTCCAAAACCCTTTTATTTGTTTAAAGGAACCCCCCCAAGTTGTCCCCTTTCGCCCTAATTTTTATACTTGTTGGAAAATTTGTGAAAAAATGAAGTAGTTCTATTTTTTTGGGATACGACTTTCCAACCTCCACCATTAAAATAAATTTATACACACGACATTAGTTAATAATTCAATCCCCATCCTCAATTCCCGGCATTCAAAATTCTCATTCCTTCTCAAAAGTCTCATACTACAAACTTAACAAAACTAAATCCTATAAATTTTCCTGTGAATAAAACCATACTCCAAAAAACCTTAAAACAATTTGGCTTTTTCCCGCCCCAATTTTGTAAACTACCTGGCATAAGGTAATTATTTACCTCATCATCCATTTCCACAATTTCAATTCCCTATATGGGAACCTTGAAACAGAGATAAAACCCAAAGCTAATTTTGGCCCTCTTGGATAGCGAAGATTAAAATTTCGAAAAAGTCCCCCTTTTTACCTAAGTTAAAATATATTTGCGTGCCATCCCTTATATAATCCCTGCTCTATTCTTCAAAACTCCCAATCTATTCCTAAAAATTCATTTTGGGGGGAAAAAAATAGAATCAAGAAAGACCCTATTTTAAGTCCAAAATGGAGGAATGGCTTTCCCCCAACCTTTAAGGTATAATGTCGCCACATCCTTGAACAATCCCCCCGCTATGGACAAGATAACTCCATCTTGGGGACGGTTTTGGGGGGTTCAAATTTTACCCCAGGGGTTTTTAGCCCCTCATTTTAAGGCGTCACTTTTGGGGGACACTCCCAATATCCGTATTGGATTCTCTTTCCGATCTTTTTAAATTATGGACTTCACATGTCCTCTCCAACCCCTGGAAATGTCTCCAAAAACATCATTTCTCCCTTATCTTCTTAAAATGGGGAATGACTTTTTATCCTTTTCATCTTGGGCACGTTTCAATTTTTTTACAGTAACCAAATATTTTAATGATAAAAATGAACTCAAAAATTTTGCAGAACTCTCTAAACATACAGGCCCCCCCCCCTCCCTTTTTCCAATACCTTCAAATACGCCCTTATCCCAAAAGATTGAATGGCCCAAAATACCTCTACTCCCCCCTACTTCCATAACTTTCTATTTAAAAAAAAGGTTTTGGAAAGGCTCTCTCTGACATACCATATTTATTGATAAATGTGCCTCATAAATTTAAAAACCAGGTTGTGGGAAAAATAAAGTCCAAAGAATTTCTCCTTACAGTGGAAAGCAGCCCATCGGGTCCCCCAAAAATTTTTTAAATGCTTAAAACTATGTTTGTTCCAAAATAACCTCCGTTGGGATTTTCCTCCCACACGCCTTGCACTTTCCACCCTGGTTTCTTCTGCCTTGTTGGAAACAATGTGGCCCCAAAAAGGAAAATACCTGGGGGGGGGGGGGTTGTCCCCACATTCAACACTTTTGGGGAAATCGTTTTTTCAATTTTTTATCAGTTACCGGGTTTTTACTGTAAGCCGCCCCGAACTAGGGTCCTAATATAGGTTTCTAGATTTCCCCCCTCTTTAAGTAAAATTTTCTTTCAAGTACTAATTGGCAGGGGCAAATTAGCTCAAAACTGGAAACTCCCCGTTTTCCTCCGCTATCGGAGGGAATTAATAGAGTTTCTGTGAATTAAAAAATTATTCCCTCCTCATGTCTGCATTAAGAAAAAATTATATGGCAATCCTGATGACGTCTCGGGGACTATGTTTGGGCTACAGTACAATTTTGACGTTTTAACAGTGCTGCGTATACATCTCCCCCCTCCCCTTTCCCTAACCGTTAAGAAACATACTCTTCTCGGTGCACCCTTTAACCCACCCGTTTTTTAAATTTGTTTTTTTGAATTTCCCTAACTCTTTCTCCCCAAGGAATATTTTATTCAGTGTATTTAATTGGGAAGTTTTGACTGGCTTTATGTCCTTCTATGCTTTTCGTTTTCCAACCCTTTTTACAAGTGCGATTGTTTTGATTGTTTTTGCTTTTTGCAAAAACCGTTTTTGTATTTGTTTAAACTGTTATACGTTCCAATAAACCTTTTAAAGAAAGTAACATTGATGGTAAAAGTATATTACCTAGTGTTGGAGCCTTACGTGAAACACTTTTAAAACCATTTTTTAGAACATTAATATTTTAGGATGTTAATTTTAAAAGGGAAGTGTTTTTGTAAATATGGATACTTGACTTTTCCTGGAATACGTTTTTGAAAAAATTTTTTTTTGAATTTTAAAAATTTTTTTTTTGATTTTTTTTTCTTTCCTTCCCTTACTGTTTTTTAAACAAAGTATCACGAGGGGTTTGCAACTTTTTTATCGCTGCCATAAGATCCCCTTTCGGTTTTTTTCCCAATCTTTAAATCTAGAGTGGGGAGGTTTACATGCATGTGGGGAAGGCTTTGGAAGTTGTTTCTTTTTAGACGAATTTGTTCCCAAAGGAATAGCCCTTATAGTGTTTAAAAAGGGGGACATGATCGTGCTGTAAATAAAAAAACCAATTATCTTTATGAAAAAAATCACTATGCATTCTCTGAGATTTTATGTCCT
>JAODAL010044003.1:0-33300 GCA_025379985.1 Phyllomedusa bahiana
TCGGGGCATTTTGACAAGTTTTTTTCGACCTTTCCCTTTTGCCACCGAATTATACCCCCTTTTCTTTTTTAACCCCAAATTTTCCTTAGCTGCGGGGGTTTGGGTTTGGGTTTTGAAAGCGGTTAGGCTTTTCAAAGATCTTGGTTAAGTCATCAAATTTTTGTATGGATTTTCTTTCCCTTGCGCATGTACATATAATTTACGGGAGGACTGCCTTGGCCGTTTCCCTCAAATGCGGGTTTTTTCATGGGCGGGATTGTTATTTATAATCCCCCCACTTTTCGGAAAATTTTAAAGTCTTCTCTTTAAAAGAAAGGGATGGGAAAGGCAGAAAAATTCCTCTCCTGGGCTAAAAACGTGTATTTTAAATAGGCGGGAGCGTGGTTGAAATGAAATCCCCTATTTTGGTATCCTCACTTTTCCCGTCACTTTGGAGAGGTCAGGAGAAAATTATCTAACCCAAATGAATGGGGAGAAGAGAAAAAGGGTATATTCCCTGCCTTCGGGTGAAGCATCCTCCAAATTCAGCAAATGAGGTTTTCCCAGGAATTGCTTAGATGTACCTTGTACCCCCGCAGCGTCCTACCCTTTAGGACGGGGACTGTTTTAAAAATTCCCCCAATTATTTTTAGGGGAATTCACGAGAGAAGTTTCCCCGTTAAGGTTTGAAAAAAGGACTTACTACCCCCATTGGGGCTATAGACATTGTAAAGGGCAATTTTTAGTTTGGGCAATGATTTTACAATTTTAAGAACCCGCCCTTCGGGTCCGTTCTTGATTCAATATTTTACACTGGGGTTTTTTTATAAATTAATATTAAAACCCCCCCCTTTCCCCCCTTTAGCTGAAGCCCCAAAACCCTTTGGACCCCCCCCAAAACCTTCAAGCCCCCCTCCCCTCAGAGGTTTTTTTCCTTAAAAAGCCAGATCTGTTTTTAGTTTTTTAAGGTGTCTCAACACCATCATGCGTTTTTCTGGGGAGCAGAGTCCCTTCACATTCCTGCGTTACTTAATAATTTTTGTTTATGTAATTATTTTCCCGAGACGTATACCTCCCAAACTCAACTGGTAGGGGAACCATGGCTCCAATAGAACATAGTAAAAACATTGTTTTAAAAAACCAAAAACACAAAAACATTAAGGCAATGGGAAATTATTTTTAGATTTAAAATCCCCCACTTTTTTGCTTTCGGAACTTCTCTTTTTTACCCTTTAGGAAACCCAAATAACAATTTTTTTTCGCTGCTACCCTGAACAGCAACCAACTTAAATTTTGTAACCCTTGCATGCGTTATTTCGGTAAAAACATTTTGACCCAAAACTGCAGACATTGCCGAAAAAAAAAAAAAAAACTCCCCTTTGTTTGGGGTTTGTCCCCCAAACAAAGGGCGGGAGGGGGACCCCAGTAAAAGGGAAACCCAAAAAAAAGAGAAAGAGAGAGAGGAAGGGAAGGAGGGGGGGTAGGGAGAAAGAAGCGAGAGAGAAAAAAAAAGGAGGGTGGAAGGGAAAGAAAAGGAAGGGGGAGGGAGAAAAGGGTGTTGGGGGGAAACGGTTTAAAATTGTTGCACGTCTTTTAAACATAGCATTGTATCACATTTGTAAGGCCTGTTCAAGAAGTAATCTCAGTCCCTCCTATAAAGTTTGAAATTATATCACAAAAAACCCAGATCCCAAGGCTGCACACTGTGTTCTTCAATTCAGGTACCCAGAACCAAGGCTGGCCTCTTGCGCTGTTCTTTTGGGCTCTGGGGTTTGGCCTCCGGAATTAATGGTCTTCCTCAGTGCATTGCTCAGAGGGGTTTTCTGTTGAGATCTTTCGGTGAAGTGTTGTTCGGTGGGATCCGTCCTGAGGGGAGCGTCGCCCCCTTTCCAGAAACGCTTGAGCGTCTGCCGGTGTATGATATGTCGAGTAATTCCCATTTTTATGAAAAAATCGGAGCACCGAAGGGTAAGTATGAAAAATTTTCTTTTCTGTGATACAGTTTTTGTGCTATGGCAGAGAAGCCCTGCGGGTTTGACCACTTCGGGTTGGGAAGTCTTAAAAATTTAAAATCGTGTCCCTGATATTTAAGCTCGGATTTCAACCTTTTGAAGGCTCGTAGAATGTCCGTCTTGTTTGAATAGTTCAAATATTTAACAATAACCTGTCTCGGTTTGTCTTTTGTGTTTGTCCCTCCTCTTTGGTTGATACTGCTCCTTCCATCTCCCCTTAGATTTGGTCCGATTCGATGAGTTCTTTCTACTGCGCAAATTTCTTGGGGGGCCCGGGCAGGAATACTTTTTCCATAGCGAAGTAGAGTATTTTGGAGGAAGGCTTCTGGCAAATCTAGGATCCTTAAATTGTTCCATCTGGAACGATTTTTGAGGTAGTCCAGATGGATAGACGTTTATTATCTGAGAGGGTATCTTTTAAAATGCGACCCAAATTTTCAGGCCTTTATAGTGCGGACTCAAACCTAGTTCCTTAAAGGTTTTTATGATCAGTGAGGTCGCCCTTGATTTGCGCAAAAATATGTGCACAGTGTTTGCCAAAGTCTCTTGCAATCTGGGGCAATTTGGCGCGCCATTCGTGGCAATCCTTTTAAGTTACTTCGGTATCATTTTTTGCGCTGTTTTTAGCTTTTTGGAGTGGCAGTTGGGGCCCCAGATTGGAGGGCTAAACCCTCCCAATCTGCTGATGATGGAAGGTCCTCTATATTTTTGAGCTCTGGGGGAATTGTTTTGTTCCCTTTTGGTTTTTGCTTGGCGTTTTGATTTCCCCATTTTTTGGGGTCCCCGGTCCAAAAAACCCTTCCGTGGATATGGGATGGTGTCTATACTGCAGCTATTCAGATGGTAACCGGTCTGTAAATTGGCTGCTGGTATCTCTTAATTTGGCTGCGAAATTTCTGACTGGTGTAAGAGTTAGAGACTATGGAAACCCGGCACAGCGATGTATGACCGTCAATTGAGAAGGGCTTTTTAGCTTTAATCCCCCAAAAGAGGCGATCCTGGGAGATCTACACCTTCTGCCCCTCTCCTTTCTATTTAAGGCAATGAGCCGGTAAGGATATAGCGGAGCGAGGAGCTAGCTTTAATATATGTGCCATTTGGACTGCTTAGTCTGAGCAGGTGGCTGGTTACTGTGCCCACTCTGTATACTGCAAGTGCTTTGTCTGTACAGGGAATTATATACCTGCCCGGGTGATATGGTTTTTTCTCTCCTATCCCCCTCCCCCTCCTCCTCCCCCCCTCTCTCTGGGGGGCCTTGCGCGGGGGGATAAGAAATGGTGGGCGGCGCTTTTGAGCTTCCCGCACTTCCTCCAGAACTAGTGGCTGTGTCTGGTCCCGCTCGCTGAGGCAGTTTTATCTCAGTGGGTCGGCCCCTATGCATTTCGGATTCCCGGGGGAAATTAGGTTTTAGCTTCAGGTTTTCCCCCGCCGGCCACTTGCTCCACGCACAGCTCTCCTCTGTACTCCCCGTCACTGCCGCGTCTCTAGGGCGTGCATCCCGGCCGGTGACCACGGGTATGCCCGCCTCGCTCCGCCGCCTTCTGACGGTATCAGCTGGTCCCCACGTGTGCTGCTGCTGTTCCACTATCTGTTCGCGGTCTCCCAAACACGCTATGCGGGGGATCTTTTGGGTTATTGGTGCGCCGTTCCGGGCCTCGTCCCCCACCCTCAGGCGGTGCCGGAAGGGAAAGTCCCCCACTGTTTGTTTTTGTTTAATCGGATTATTTGTGGCCCCTTTTAGCCATCAATGTTGTTTTCTATAAGTTTGTCATTGACACATAAAAACGCGTACATGTCGTATGTATAATTTTGAAAAAAGACAGTTTGTCTATGCATTTCATTCTTCAAAAAAAACTGTATACAGACTTAAGGCAAATAATAGCCAAAACTATGCTCTTTTGAACTTTCTTTCCCTATTATAGGCTCTGGATCCTTCATGTTTCACATTTAAATACTTCATTTAGGGTTTTTCAAATACATATGCTTGGCGGATGACACATATATGATGTGAATGGGACCTTAAAAACTGCCTGTGTACTACAGTACATTATACCTAAAAAATAAAAACCAAAAGTTAACTCCTATGGGGTTAAAATGAAATGGTAAAATAAAAATGTGTATAAAATGTGCAATATTTTTTTCACTCTTATAGCACCAACATAATGTGCAACTCTGTACAGAGATTGCCATTAATTACATTGGTCCCTTTTCCCATGGGGGCTCACAATCTAACATTATATATTATGTTTTTGGAATGCAGAGGGAAACGTACAAAAACACAGACAGAACTCACAAACTCCATTCAGAGAGAGTCCTTCCCTGGTTAGTTCCTAATGCAAAAACCTCAGCACTACAAAGCAACAGTGACTGAGCCATGTCTATCCAAACTCCCTGACTTCTTTGTGTGGAAAAACAAAATTTTACAAGGCACCCCCTGCACAATTTTAGGGAAAAAGCCAAAGGGGTTTTAGCATCCCCCGGGTCAGGAAAAGCCAGCGCCCACTCAAGGGTCGACGGCCTGACTAGTGGTGTATCGTGACTTTGTGCTCTCCCTAGTGGTACACAAAGTCAGACTTTATCCCCTGCTTGCCTTTTTGGCGAACAAAAGCAGCGGCGTTAAAATGAACCCATCCCGCTGCGTTATAAAACCCCGAAACTCCCCGGGGGCCCTTTTTGAAAAAAATTGACATGCAAAGATAAAAGGGGTAAAAAAAAGTTTTTGAAAAAACCCCCATTCAAACATTTTCTTAAGGAAAAATTTTTTTTCTTAAGGTGCAATTTTAAAATGAAATTCTCAATCCCTAGGGTTTGGGAAAAGCCCTTTCCCAAACCAACGGCAAATAAATCAAAACCCTTTGATTCCCCAAATTATGTTGGGGTTTAAAAGAAATTTTCAAAGGGGGGAAAAAATGTTTTCACAAAGAAAGAGGGGTGGGCCCAAAAATCACGGGAAAAAACATCACACCACTGAAATTATAGTAATTAAAATGCAATCCTTTTTTGGTTCATGGGGCCCTTTTTAAAAGGTGTCTAATTACCAAGATGCACCAGAAACTTTTCCTGAGGGTTTTTAAACCAGTGATCTGTATCAATACTTTTTCCCTATGTCATTTCTCATTACTACACAAATTAGGAAAAGGTTAGTTGATACTTTTGCCTATGTGGATTTGAATGGGTTTAAAAAAAATTTGGGGGAAATTTCATGTCAATGCCCTTAAGAAATATGTTTTTTACAAAATTGTGAAAATTATTCTTTCCCGTATACCTATGTTAAAACCGTTCCACATTTTAAAAATGTCTGTAATCATAGCTATGATTAAGGACATTTTTGAGCCTAAAACGTGTCAACTATACATGTCAGCACTTCAAAATGTACTTTTATTTCTTCATCTTTTCATAACAACTGTATTGACTAATTCTTTCCACATGATTATATAAGTTATACTTCAAAAACACATCCCTTTTTCCCCGAAATAAAGGACATGCTTATATTAATTTTTGCTCCTAAAGATGAGCTAAACTTATTTTTGGGGGGATTTTTTTTTTATGAGCAATAAATCACTTTTTATTGTTAAAACAAAACATCAACATGTTTAAATAACTGTAGTGATTTCATCACAAAACATCAATAAGCAGCCAAATTCTAAATTTTAAAACAAAAATGCACTAGGTCTTATTTTCAGGGGTGTCTTATTTTCGGGGAAACAGGGTATATAAATACAAAAAAATCCACAGCACTCCATCCAAATTGAAGAAAAAGAAGGTTTGAGAAAGATCCATTGTGGGGTTGAAACGTCGCTGGCTCATGGGTGAATTAAAGATACCTTCTTTTTTTCTTTTTCTTCAATTTGGATAGAGTGCTGTGGATTTTTTTTGTATTTTTAATCCATTTGGTCGGACTTTTTCCCGCTGGCCCCAAATTTTTCATGGGAGAGTGCTGCATTTCTTTCTTTTATTTTTTATATTATTAAATTTATATTATAAAAATATATTTTCTTTTTTAATGGTTGTCCCAACGTCCATAAACTTACAACAGCGAACAGTATATATGTATACTATCACTTTTGTGGATTAGAATAAGTCTTAATACTATATTTTTATGACAAGATGAAGAAAATACGTTTTTAAGTCGGAAGTGCTGATCTGACTGTTCGCTGTTGAAACTTTATGGATGTTGGGACAACTGTTCAGACATCTGCACCTTTCATTGGCGAGTCGGATCTCAGATATAATTGTGAACGGTGTGATTGTGTTGGTTATTGGATTTCAGATCTGAGAACCAGCATTGTTACACATAGATCTGCTGCATGTAATGTTATCTTGGACAACACTCGACCGTGGCTTTAGTGTTCACGCAGTTGTTAAAGGTGTTTTCCAGTTTAATAATAATGCACTAGAGCAGTAAATAATAAAGCAAAAGAAAATTACATACTCTCCAGCATCCCCACATAAGATGTATATAATAGTGAAGGTTTTTTTTTTTTTATTTGTTTTCTTACTATGTGTTAATATTTTTTTCTTTATATTATTACCCCTCATATCTAACTCTATCTATCTCATTCTATCTCATATCTATCTATCGCTCTCATATCTATCTCATATCTATCTCAATCTATTATATATCCCCTATCTATCTCTCTCATATCTCCTTTATATCTCTTATATCCTCTCTACTATCTATCTCTATCTATTTCTATCTCCCACTCTCTATCTCCTATCTATCTCATATCTATCTCCTTTATCTCCCATCTTCTCCTATCTATCTCCTATCTATCTATCTACTATCTATTCCCTATCTATTATCGCTCTAATCTATCTCCTATCTATCTATCTCATATCTATCTATATATCCCATATCTATCTCTCTCATATCTCTCTCATATCTCTCTCATATCTCTCTCATATCTCTCTCATATCTCTCTCATATCTCTCTCATATCTCTCTCATATCTATCTATCTCATATCTATCTATCTATCTATCTATCTATCTATCCCATATCTATCTATCTATCCCATATCTATCTATCTATCCCATATCTATCTATCTATCCCATATCTATCTATCTATCCCATATCTATCTATCTATCCCATATCTATCTATCTATCCCATATCTATCTATCTATCCCATATCTATCTATCTATCCCATATCTATCTATCTATCCCATATCTATCTCCTATCTATCTCCTATCTATCTCCTATCTATCTCCTATCTATCTCCTATCTATCTCCTATCTATCCATCTCTCTATCTATCTCCTATCTATCTCCTATCTCATATCTATCTATCTATCCCATATCTATCTATCTCCTATCTCATATCTATCTATCCCATATCTATCTATCTCCTATCTATCTATCTATCTATCTATCTATCTATCTATCTCATATCTATCTATTTCATATCTATCTCTCATATCTATCTATCTCATATCTATGTAATATCTATCTATCTCATATCTGTCTGTCTGTCTGTCTGTCTGTCTTTTAAAACCTAAACTTTGACTCAAATTTTTATAGCATAATCCAGAAATTGCTGAGCAGATTATCCTGGTGTAGATCGAGCCACCACCTGCTGTCTCTGAATAAACATTTCAAATATCCTGTTCCGTGTGATTAAATTCCAGCATATTAAAATCAGCCATCTTTTATTATCCAGGACATCGCGCTTGATTTTCTATGCTTCAGATTTGGCAGAGCTGAACTTGAACTAACCCTCTGCAACCCATCACATCTCAAAATACGTTCTGAAAGACATAAAATTCTAAGATGTTCTGTTTTATGACTCCTACGTTCTGCAACACGAAATTAATACATTAAAGCTAATATTTACTCTGAGCCATTCTGGGTTTTGTCATTCCTGGAAGTAACTTGCTCAATGTATGCCTTATTAAACAGTTAAGCCCTGGGCCTGTTTAGTTGTACAGATTAAAACAGACAAGTCTTTAATATAGACCAGTGTCTCTCTCAGGCACTTTTCCCTGACGTACAGTTCAGATGTATAACTATTACTGATGCCACAGTCTTGCATCTGTCATATATAGGGTCCAATGTACCAAAAAACATATACCATGTGGAATACATTTTTACTGCATTCAGTTCTATGGAATAGCTCGGCTCTCTGCATCAGTCCATACAGCAAACCTTGACATACACAACCCGACTGGAGGCTAAAATTATACTCTCTTGACCTCTGGTGGGTAAGAGGGTCTACAGCACATGTGGAAAGTGCACTTTTATGGCATGCACCGGGAAAGCTCCAGCGTATACAGGAGACTTATCCATATACCCTCACTCATAGATCAGTATGATTACAGCAATACCAAATTTACATAGTTTTCCTTATATTTTATACCTTAAAAATTTAGTTTTTAAACCACATTCTTTTACCTGCTTTCTATTTGTAGTTGATCTGATTGTTCTTAGATCAAATTGTATTTTTATAGCATTTTTTGGTGCTTTACAACTTTTCAATCTATGTGTTTATGAAGTGAGCAGTAACGAGTGGTTCTCTCAGTGTTTGTACGGAGGCAGAGTATAATAATACCTATTAGGTTTATTTTTTTGTTTTGTTATAGAAATTGGAAGAGATCGCTTCCTAGAATCAGTTTAACATCTTCCTAGTTAAACATCCTATAAGGGGAAACAGGCCCAGCTCCTCTGATGTTACCCTGATGACACAGGCAGTAGTCAAACCATGGGAAAACTCTGTTTCATTTTTGCAGTAAGATATTTTTTTTACTGACGTGTAAACATCCTTGTAAGTACATAGAAATGATTATGAGACAAGGCAGCACATTTCTTCTGAATAGCCTACTATATCAGTAGCTATATCGGTAACGCATGTTCCTGCCTTCGGACTGTTCATCCAACAAACTATCATAGGGGTTGTCTTAGGTATCAAATATTAATTTTGATCGGACAAAACATAAGTTTTCATTTTAAATAGTTTTTAAAATGTGTTCCCAGGTATAGATATTGCTGTTACATACTTGTTATGGCAACGTATGCTGCTCTTCTGTTTCTTCTTTGACTTTACACCTAAAATGTCCATCGCTGGGAAGAAAAGTCTGCAGTTCGCATGTTGACTTTTATCAGCTGGCATCAATGGTTAGAGTAGAGGATCAAAGCAGTGAGACTGAGCATGTGTGACCCCTGGAACTGAACACATCAAGAGGATGTTCTGAGAGGGCATCAAAGTAACAGCGGAGGGCGCCATAATATACAGTCATGAGAAAAAATGTATCCTTTTCTAATTTTTTGGTTTTCGTATATCAGTTCATGATAAAGTGTGTGTATATATATATATATATATATATATATATATATATATATATATATATATATATGTATCTACAGTACAGACCAAAAGTTTGGACACACCTTCTCATTCCAACAGTTTTCTGTATTTTCATGACTATAAAAATTGTAAGATTCACACTGAAGGCATCAAAACTATGAATTAACACATGTGAAATTTAATAACTTAACAAAAAAATGTGTGAAACAACTGAAAAATATGTCTTATATTCTAGGTTCTTCAAAGTAGCCGCCTTTGGCTTTGATTACTGCTTTGCACACTCTTGGCATTCTCTTGGTGAGCTTCAAGAGGTAGTCACCTGAAATGGTCTTCCTACAGTCTTGAAGGAGTTCCCAGAGATGCTTAGCACTTGTTGGCCCTTTTGCCTTCACTCTGCCGTCCAGCTCACCCCAAACCATCTCGATTAGGTTCGGGTCTGGTGGCTGTGGAGGCCAGGTCATCTGGTGTAGCACCCCATCACTCTCCTTGGTAAAATAGCCCTTACACAGTCTGGAGGTGTGTTTGGCATCATTGTCCTGTTGAAAAATAAATGTTGGTCCAACTAAATGCAAACCGGATGGAATAGCAGCCGCTGCAAGATGCTGTGGTAACCATGCTGGTTCAGTTTTCCTTCAGTTTTGAATAAATCCCCAACAGTGTCACCAGCAAAGCCCGCCCACACCATCACACCTCCTCCTCCATGCTTCACGGTGGGAACCAGACCCCCCCCTCCCACACCATCACACCTCCTCCTCCATGCTTCTCGGTGGGAGCCAGGCATGTAGAGTCCATTTGTTCACCTTTTCTGCGTCGCACAAAGACACGGCAGTTGGAACCAAAGATCTCAGATTTGGACTCATCAGAGAAAAGCACAGATTTCCACTGGTCTAATGTCCATTCCTTGTGTTCTCTCTTCTGCTTGTTGCCTGTCCTTAGCACTGGTTTCCTAGCAGCTATTTTACCATGAAGGCTGCTGCACACAGTCTCCTCTTAACAGTTGTTGTAGAGATGTGTCTGCTGCTAGAGCTCTGTGTGGCATTGACCTGCTCTCTAATCTGAGCTGCTGGTAACCTGTGATTTCTGAGGCTGGTGACTCGGATGAACTTATCCTCCGCAGTAGAGGGGACTCTTGCTCTTCCTTTCCTGGGCCGGTCCTCATGGGAGCCAGTTTCTTTGTAGCACTTGATGGTTTTTTCCACTGCACTTGGGGACACTTTCAAAGTTTCCCCAATTTTTCGGACTGACTGACCTTCATTTCTTATAGTAATGATGGCCACTTGTTTTTCTTTACTTAGCTGCTTTTTTCTTGAAATAATAGAAATTCTAACAGTCCATTCAGTAGGACTATCAGCTGTGTATCCACCTGACTTCTGAACAACACAACTGATGGTCCCAACCCCATTTGTAAGGCAAGAAACCCCACTTATTAAACCTGACAGGGCACACCGGTGAACTGAAGACCATTTCAGGTGACTACAAGCTCATCAAGAGAATGCCAAGAGTGTGCAAAGCAGTCATCAAAGCAAAAGGCGGCTACTTTGAAGAACCGAAAATATAAGACATATCTTCAGTTGTCTCACACTTTTTTGTTATGTATATAAATTCCACATGTGTTAATTCATAGTTTTGATGCCAATGTGAATCTACAATTTTTATAGTCATTAAAATACAGAAAACTCTTGGAATGAGAAGTTGTGTCCAAACTTTTGGTCTGTACTGTTTATATGTATATAAATAAACTGCTTTTTCTTTTTTTTTTTTTTTTTACCTGGAAGAGTGCTGTGAAGAATTTTCTACAGTATATCTGGAGTAAGCGATTTTCCAAGCTTTGATTACTTTGCTGGCACCCCTCTTTTTATAAGGATTGTTCATACGAAGTGCTGCTGTTGTTTCTTTATCTCTCTCGCTATATACAGTGTGTATATATATATATATATATATATATATATATATATATATATATATATATATATAGTATATATTATATATATTATTATATTATATATATATATATATTACAGTATATAAAATTAAATACACAAAAAACAAAGCACGACAAATTCTACCAGGTAGTTACTTACATGATGTGAAAAATGGTGTCTGCTCTATTTCCTCGATGAAATCCATCTTATGTACCAGACATACAAGCCTTTTAGAATAAGAGACTACGTTTGCCTTACAGACCCCTAGGCAGGGCCGGGACGACGGGTAGGCCAAGGTAGGCGATCGCCTAGGGCGCCTACCTCAGCCTATCCCTAAGGGGCGCCGTCAGGGCCCCGACCCTCGCCGGGCTCCAGGCCGCTGCCGTGGGCCTGAAGCGCCGGCGGTCTCTGTGACGCTTCTGCGGACAGTGAGCGAGCGTGCCCTGCTCCGCAGACAGTGTCGGGCCCGCTCCCCGGAGGATCGCTGGATCCTCCGGTGAGCTGCAGGGGCCCACACAGCGGGGCCGCCGGGTCTCATAGCGCTGAGGACCCCCGCGGCCCCGTGCGCCTCAGCCGGCAGCGTCGCAATTTACGTGATGTCATCGCGACGCTGCCTCTCCTCGGGCGCACAGCGCGGGGCACCGGCCGTGCGCCCGAGGAGCTGCCCGGAGGAGCGCGCGGCTGAAGAGGACAGAAGAGGAGCGCGCGCCCGGGAATTGGGTAAGTATTAATGTTGTTGTTTTTAAGTGCCTGCCTGTGGCCCCCTATATCCCGCCTGCGGCCCCCATAATGCCTGCCTGTGGCCCCCTATACTGCCTGCCTGCGGCCCCCATAATGCCTGCCTGCGGCCACCTATAATGCCTGCCTGTGGCCCCCTATATTCTGCCTGGGGCCCCCATACGCCTGCCTGTGGCCCCCTATATCCTGCCTGTGGCCCCTATAATGCCTGCCGGTGGCCCCCTATAATACCAGCCTGCGGCCCCCTATAATGCCTGCCTGATGCCCCTATATGCCTGCCTGGTGCCCCCATAAAGCCTGCTGAGCCCCATACGCCTTTTCGTGTCCCCATACGCCTGCCTGAGCCCCCATACGGCTGCCTGTGGCCCCTATATGCCTGCCTGTGGCCCCCGTACGCCTGCCTGAGCCCCTGTACGCCTGCCTGGTGCCCCCATACGCCTGCCTGAGCCCCCATACGCCTGCCTGTGGCCCTCATATGCCTGCCTGAGCCCCCATACAAATAGCCTGAGCCTAGCCCCCATACGCCTGCCTGTGGCCCCATACGCCTGCCTAGCCCTTGTACGGCTCCTGTGGCCCCTATATGCCTGCCTGCGGCCCCCCATACGCCTGCCTGGTGCCCCAATACGCCTGCCTGTGGCCCCCATACGCCTGCCTGAGATCCCATACGCCTGCCTAAAAGGTCCCAATACCCTGCCTGAGGTCCCATACGCCTGCCTGTGGTCCCATACGCCTGCCTGTGGCCCATATGCCTGCTTGAGCCCCTATACGCCTGCCTGTGGCCCCATACGCCTGCCTGAGCCCCCATACGCCTGCCTGAGCCCCCATACGCCTGCCTGAGCCCCCAAACGCCTGCCTGTAGCCCCCATACGCCTGCCTGAACCCCTAGCTATATGCCTGAGCCCCTAGCTATATACCTGCTAGTGCCCCTAATTTATAACCTACCTGTCTAAGGGGACACTATCTATATACCTGTCTGACTGAGGGGGCATATCTATATACCTGTCTGACTAAGGGACTTATATACCATAATTAAGGAGTTACTGGAAATGTGAGGAATCTAAGATATTTTGTCCAATCCTCAGGGACGAGTCTTGGCCAGGAGCAATTGGCATGAAGGTGTGAACCGGATGGAAAAGAAAAGGGAAAGTGAACGACGCTGACAGAAAAGACGTCTCCGGTGAGTCACTAAATGTAACTGCAGTGTAATCATTATATTTCTGCAGAGCTTACATACAACTAGTATCTACCACTATATGGTCACTGTATGGGGGTGGTATAGTCTTCAGAGCCTGTGTACAGCTGATAGTCACATGTGGGGTTGCGGTTTGGTCAGGGTCTGGCAGAATTATTGAGCCTTAAATAGTAATAGTTTTGGTCTTGGTTTTGTAGGAGTGTTTTTAGTAACAATCATTCGTCTGGTAGATTTGCTCCATTATCGTGGGGTTATTTAGTGACTGTTATAAAGGGTTTTTACACTGTCATACGAGGGGAGCGATTTTGAAAAGCAAATTTTTCAGGCTGATTTTCATTGTGCAGTGACTGCTGAGGAGATGGACGGGAGCTATGTGGGAAAGTGGGAGAAAATTAGTGACAGGGCTGGCGCAGGGGTGAGAGGAATTAGTTTTGTTTTGTGTGGGGGGTATTTTTTTGAAGCGGGGGGGGGGGGGGCGCCATTGGCTGTACTCGCCTAGGGCACCAAAATGCCTTGTCCCGGCCCTGCCCCTATGACTCTGCTGGGGTAAATGTCAGGATAATTTTTCACTGTATCCTTACAGATAAAGAGGCCTCAGGCCAGGTTCACACGCGGATACCTGTGCGCGCCAATATACTGGCCAGCACGTACTTTCAACAGGCCCAGCCCTCATTCACTCTTACTTTCCCAGCACGTGGAATACGCCGGACAATCATAGCATTCAATTAATGGTATGATTTTACCATATCTGCAGAGCATTTCTCGGTCGCATTGCAGCGCAGTTACGCCTCGGAAATACACCATGTGAACATACCCTTACTCAGATACTCTCAGGATGGTGACTCTTGCAAATTAAAGTAGCGAAATACAACAGTAGAGATATAACATTAAACTCATAGTTTGTTGAGTGTCCTTAACAACTTCCTGACCAGGCACATTTTGTTTTCTGTAGTATACTTGGGTTTGAATGCTATAACACTTTCTTGCTTTACTGTAGTCTTTTTTTTTTTTTTTAAATATATGAGGGAAAATAGTAAAAAGTCTGGGGTTTTTTTTTAATTTTTTTTTTATTTTTAACAGCATAAGTGGTGCTAAAAAAAGTTTTGTAATTTTTTAACTTTTCCATAATGGAAATTTATATTCAGGTGTTATAGAATTTTTTTGTTGGTCGGGAATTGGGCTGTTTGTATTCATTTTAACCCCTTATTGACACAGGATGTACTGGTATGACCTGGTGTCGGTAAATTCTTATGTAGGGGTATTACTCTGTAAGTTCGCTACATAGGAGACTTGTGTCAGCTGCCAATTGCAGTTTACACTTGCCGCTTACAGCAGGGAGTGGAATAGGTTCTGTTCCCTGCTGTATAACCCTTTAGACACTGCGATGAATGTGGCCATGGCATCTAAGTGAATGATCAGGACCTCCACGGTGGGATCACGACATACCAATCCCTGAACTTAGTGGCTAAAGCCTAGTGAAACCTCCATAGCCATCGTGTTAAGCTTTCTATTACTTCCTGTCCCAGACAGGAAGTGGTAGAACTGCCATCTTTGTACACCCTTAGTGGTCAAGTACCCTAAGGGGACTTAAATGGAACGTGACGTCATAAAATGACTTATTGTTTAGCTCATGTTTTTATGGTGAACACGCCTTTTTAAGACATTTTGGTTATGTGTTTTTAAAATTTTTTCCATATCACTATATGTATCTTTTTAAAATTCTTAGTTCCTGCAGTTCTTACTTTGGCCACTAGGCCTAATGATACTCTAACACTTTCTGTTCTGTGAAGAGAGATTTTCAGCAGTCTCCTCATTATCAATACAAGCGGGTTAGACTAAAGGTTGACACAAATTTATATAGATAACACAGGATCCACCAGTCACAATAGGAGATGTCACAGCTCCTCCTTTCCTCCTCCCTGCACACTGACTTCTTCCCAGGTCACAGATCGTGCCTAGAAAACTCTCCTATAGAAGTTAATGGGTTTGCTCCTCATAGGCTTTTATGTTCATGAAGGTACTGAAAAGCATCTCTTCTACTGCTGTTAAAAGCAGCTCAGACAGGATGACCGCCCTCATAATTATATACAGACAACAGAACTGAGAAATCTACAATCAGAAAATAAAAACTAAGAAGCAAAGAATCAGTATCTTGTTTAAATTAGTAAAAAGAAATTGTCTATAGATTCTGTTTAAAGTTAGTTTAAAAAGAAATATTAAAAGTATAAAGATTATGTAAAAATATTAAAGGGGTTGTCTCGCTACAAGGATTGCTTTTTATGTTAATGATCTTGTAAAAACAAGTCACTTTGCAATATATATCCATTAACAGTGTCCTACCTATTTCTAGATATCCCCTCTTGTATGAGCTGCATTAGCTCCTCAGGTCACTATAGCTACAGACATGTTCAATCTCTCCTGAAAGGCTGCCAGCATTGGTTGCTATAGCTACAGACCTGGCTTCTACTGTAGCATAATGGAAGCCAGTAAACATGCCCCTGAATTCAAAATGAAACCAAGAAAACAGGACTGAGGTGAGATGAATTAATGTAGCGAGACAACCCCTTTAATAACTCAAATCACCCCCTTTTGCCATTTTACAAATAAAAATAATAATAAAGTTGCACATAATTGGTAATATTTCTTGCTGCACAATCTTCTCAGGGAGGCAGTCACCACTCGGCCATACATGTAGCAATCCTGCATGCAAGGGTTCAAATCGTACTCATTTGTCCCCTCTTCTAAGGTGTTTACAGGTGTAGAAACCAGGATGTTTGGAATGTTTGCCACCAACCATGACTTTGTATAGACATGTACATCTGAATATGCGGTTTACGTCCATGTTTGTTCAGTATCAACTTGCCGTCTCCATTTCCAATCACTGCTGCTTAATTAGTAATATTTTTCGCTGCTCTTCACATGATCTGCTCCATATATTTTTTTTCTCTGCCGACCACTTCACTTGATCTTCAGCCTGATCTGGCTTTTCCTTTTTTTTCCATTCTGAATTCCCCTTAGCAAAGCCAGCAGTGTAGTTACAGCAGCAAAATCTCATATGACTTTTATAATATATCTCAGGAAAAAGAGTATTTAAACTGACTGGAATGTAAATTATTTGCCTACAGACATTAAAGTGTACTCAATAACACAAAGCAGGTCCACTGTTTTATATAGGAACAGCATAAAGCGAGATTCATACATTGTGGATCTGTTGTGGAATTTTGGTGGAGAAATGTAAGTAAATGGGGTTTTAAGAAACCCCACTCATTCACAACATAATTACAGCAGAAGTTAGGCATGTTACACATTTTTAAATCCTCAGTCTTCCCATAGTTTTGTGGAAATTAACTTTAACCACTATTTTTACTATTTTGTTAAAGGTATTGTCCAGCAATATAAATAAATATTTAAAAAAAAAAATCCTACAACGTCCTTTGTGTTTCTATTTACCGTTCAGTGACGGTTTTTGTGCACTTTTCTTTTGCTGTATGTAGTTTCCCTTCTCTGTAACTGAACAATATTTTCTGTTTGAATGTTGTTACTCCCTTTGTTCAGTAAAACGACCCCCAGAATCCTTTGCTCAACAGTACCTCACCATTGCGCGGCTTCAAGCAGGATGCTCTCAGATGGAAGTGGCCACTGAGCTTAGTGTCATCAGAGACGCAGAGAAACTGGAAGAGTCACAGAAATGCAAAGAAGTGGCTGTCCTTTGGCTACCTCAGACATTGATGGCCGCTTCATTGTAATCAATGCGAGTTACTGTTGATCAGTTGTAAGGTGTTGTCTTGGTCTCATGATGTCACAATGTGAACAGCCTGATGAGGAGGACTGTTTAAATCCCAATTCAAATTGATCCCCTAAATTTATTGGGCGATTCATGGATCAAACACCTGTTGTGAATTTTGCCATTAAGCTCCTTGTTAGTGATCAGCAAGTTGTGCAAAAAGTACTGAAACATTGAACAGTTGGTCCTGTGCTTCTAACGTTAAGACATGGTCTTATTTAATTCCTAAAAAAAAATTCTAGAAATTTTATTTTTAGCCCGAAATGTCAACCAAAAGCCAAATATCCCTAACTCTTTATGAGTAATGTATGTCTTGTAGAGCTATGTTTTGGGGTTGTTTTTTAACATATTGATATTCACATGTTTATTGAGATATTGTGCACTTTTTGTGCCTCTGAGTTCGTGATTTATGGTTTTTTAAACCTGAAAATGTAAGTAAGATCAGGTAATAGAGTGGATTTTTAAGCTATCAAGGCATGACCTGACATGCTCTGAAAGGAGCCAATGGAGAGTGAAACCCTGGGTTGGGCAGATATGTTTGCCAGTATTTAACAGGGTGAAATGTGTTTGATCAAATCTAGTTGTTAAAGGGGTTGTCTCACTACAAAGATTAGCTTTCAAAATGTAGGGAACACTAAATGAAGACGTTTTCCAAATATATTGTGTTCATCTTTTTTTGTTAAGGAGCTACAAATGATTTTATCACTTTCTGAGGGCTCTCCGGTTTTCCCAAGTATCTGTGTACTCCTTCTTCCCTTCTGTTTGTTCTATCTGATAGTAGGGAGTGATGTCATCACACAGGTCATGGCCGGCAGTGTGAGAGCTTGTGTGTTATCTGATCTTTCAGACAAGACAGTAATTATTCTACTGTTTACATTAGCTCAGAAGCTTCTTAGGACCTCGGTGAAGGTAATTTAGTTAATCTAGACTGATAAACAGAGAAGTCTGAATACACGGAGCTCATATGCTAATTACAGACAGCTTGACCAGGAAGTGACAGAGCAAAGCAGCATTATTTCATTCATGCATCCTATGAAACTTTGAGATGAGACAACCCTTTTAACTCTGATTGTGAGTATATAATACCTTGTGATGCTTCAGTCTGGAGTTGCTGCACTACTTTTATCCTTTAAAATGAAGTGGATTTATAGGGGAAAAGTAAGCCCCTGACTGAAAGCAAACATCAGCATTGGAAAGTTCAAGAATTTAGTTCAATAAACTACACTATACTTATACAAAAGACTGAGGCTTATCAAGAAGTACTTGATACCTGAAGGCAGAGTCTGGGAGGATTTACAGTAAATCATCAACTTACCACAAGTGGCCATCCCAAAGTGGGAGCATTCCCTCAAGGCACCTGCATTGCATAATTTTTAAACTGTGTGTGAATCCAGCATATGTTTCTGTTTACACTGCATATTTGGCATCCGTTTAATGTACAGTATACATTGAAAAAAGCTAACAGTGGCATCTGTCACCCATAGATTAACATAGGAGCCGTTTAATGGGTACAATATAAGCCTTTTAATGATATACCTAATAAACTTCCACTGTTAGAAATCTTTCTAACAGGTTCCATTCCCTATAGACTGTCACATGCTTAACAGCTCTAATATATAATACAACTATATCATGAAATGCTCATCACACACTCATTAATTGCAATGCAAAATAATAAAGTGGTAACATTAAATGGGATGTATAGCTTCATCAGTTTGTGTGTTTCCATGTAATCTCAGTTTCTCAGCTCTTCAAATCCAGGGGCGTTTCTTCCCCTCCCAGCTGGGTGTTTCTTCACTGAAGGGGGGTGACATCATGCCCCCCTTCACTGTTTGTGCTCGCTCCCGAGTCATTGTGTTCTTCCCCCACCTCCCTCTCCACATGTCAATGTGTAGTTCCTCACCCTATGCATTCTTATTTAGTAAGAGCTGTATGTTTAAATAGCATACCATGCATTCAGTCTAGACAGTCTTATATGAAGTCAGAGCACTGATCTCTTCTCCTCTCACAGCTGGAGGTTTGTTACAGTTGAATCCAGTCTTCTATGAACTCATCCAGAGCAGCACAGATCTGTCTCCTTTCTATGTTTACACACGGCAGCATTAAGGCACCGAGGCACAATTCTGCTGTTTTCTGATTGTTGAAGCAGCTGCAGTGTTACTGTGGAGCTGCTGGCTGTGCAGAGTGAAGTTGTTGCCGGCCCCTTATTCTGAGTGAGAGAGGCAGGAATGCACGCTCCCGTGAATACAACTGGAGGCCAGACAGATTGTAAATTAGTAGAGCCGTCAGCCAATGAAATGAAAGGAGGTGGAATCCGACTGGCACTGGGGAAGTGTTTAAACAAAACGAAGTTAAGGGACAAAGTGAAAACAAGACAGCTGTACAAATGACATCCAATTGCAAAGTTGCTTGTTTTCACTGTAACCTTATTCTGAAGCCCATTTAATGAAATGATACAACCACTTTGAAAAATATAACTTGCCCATAAAAAGAAGCCCTCATATGGCAAGGTCTTGGCTCTTGGAAGACGGGGTTAAAAAAAAAAAGTAATTGCCAAAAATGCTGCAACAAGAAAAGGTAATGACCTCCTTTTGGAACCTACAGGTTTCAACTGTAATCTGTGGGGATCCCTACAAAAGGTGTTCAATTCCTCTGTAGTTGCCACCACAAGAGAAATAAGTTGCCTGTTCCGATCAATGGTTTTGTGATACAGGACAGATCCTCCAGAATGAGAGATGCTCTTTGTGATCATTCAGTTCTCCTTAGCATGAAGATCCTGAAAAGAGGAACCCTTTCTATTATCTCATAAGTTCCTCTTAGGGTATATGAAAATTGGTTTGATAAACCTCTCAACCCTTAAAAGGGCTGTCCACTAAAAACAAATGACATTATATTGGGGATAGAGTGGGCCAACCTGTCCCCACCACTGTTGCTCCAGAGCTCCTCACTGATCTGCTACTGTTCTCTTCTGGTTTCTCAACCTGAGACAGGCCATGCAACATTGTACGTTAATGGAGTGCAAAGCTCTCTTCTGTGTTGGGAAAAGTACCCAGAAGTGAAGAGGAGCAAATCGCCGAAGAGCTCAAGAGATGCATCAGTGGGGGACAGGTAAGTAATTATAATTTTTTTTTCTTTTCCTTACCAGGTCATGTATTTTTTTTTAAGTGGACAACCGAGATAAGTTTTTATTTTGTGTTAACTGAACAGATGGGTGCATTTCCTTCCACATAGATTAAAGCAGGCATCCTCAAACTGCGGCCCTCCAGCTGTTGGAAAACTACAACTCCCATCATGCCCACTGTTATGGATTATATAAATGCATGATGGGAGTTGTAGTTTCCCAACAGCTGGAGGGCCGCAGTTTGAGGATGCCTGGATTAAAGAAACCGGTGGTCCTAAACCTTAAAGGATTTGTAGTAGATTACAAAAACATGATGACTGGCTCCAAAAAAAGGTACTACAAATGTCACTAGGTTTTATAAGGTATCACAGCTCAACCACATAAACTTCAGTGGCAATCTTTACAAGAGTCCAGCATGCTGAGAGATTGTTATGAATGGCAGGAACTTCAGCAGGAGATTCTGTGTTATGTCTGTTCTGTTGCCTGTGTTTGCTTGGAGTGGTCGTATGGCAATGGTTTAGGATCCTTGTTTGTCAGCTGACTTGGCTTGCACACCTAAGCTCAGTAGCATACTTTCTAAAGCTCAGCTGAAAATGGCAGTCTGTGCAGAGTATAGAAATTTGGATCCTGTTTGCTGTGTTGGATTGCCCTGTTCTGTCAGTTTTGTTGTGTCAGGCTGAAGTATCTTGTTTAGTCCCTGTCTCAGTTGGCCTTGGTTTAGACTTTGTATGTACTTTCTTGGTTCTACATTCACTTTCTGCATTCGGGTCAGCTGTTCTAGAAAAGTTAAGTTCTAGTAGAACTTATCAAATTTTTAGAACTAGAACCGAGCCGAACATTTTACTGTTTGTTTGAGTAAAGTTCTAGCTCTACACGCCATTTTCAGTTTCTTTGTCAGCACCTTTCTGCACTTTTGGCGGCCATCCAATCAGTGCAGAGCACAGAGAAGTGTCAAAAACATCATTGCTGAGGTGTTGGGCTCTCATTGGCTGCTAAAATCACATGACCATGTTATATATATATTTCACTGTATTGCCTTGTGAATGCCAATTTCAGTTCACACACTGTACTGTACAGATTGCTCTTAGATAGCATTTTCCTCTCCATAGACATCAATAGCTAAGGAGTTTGGTATTGCTGGCTGCATCTTTCCCACAACCAGAAGCTGTTATTTGGCGACATTTGCAGGCTCACATAACGCCTAACTCTTATATACATGGATATATATTATACAGAGTGCTTGGATTTACTAAATCATACTCCGTGCCCAAAAGTTCAATTTTTGCAGTTATGGGAGTCCAGTAATTGTATAACACACCATCTCCAAATCTACCGCTGCACCTCCTTTAGCTACGCCCCTGCTTGCATGCTGTCCTCATCTTTTCTGTTAGCCATTGAAAGGAATGAAGTATTTTAGCCTCTCAATTTTCTTCTGTGACTCTTAGAGCCAAATTTTTTTCACTAAGTTGTTCCACGTATCCAGTTTACTGTTATGGATGGTAATTCCAGCTTCTCCTCACCTGTATAGGTATAAAAATTAACCACAACCTCTTCTCCCATTGACTTTAATGGGGTTCGAATAGAACTTCGAACCGAACTCTCAAAAGTTTGAGGTTCTAATCGAACTAGAACTTTTTACTGTTCGCCCAACACTACTTAGGAACATACATGAGAGAAAGGCGTTAGTAAGTTGTCAGGGATAGAAGTTATGGTTGAATCTCCATCAAAAAGCACACCTGTCTTTGTTTGCTCACTGTCCGTTTTCTGCATCATCTAACAGTGAGTGATTGCTATGCTTCATATTGATATCTCATGTAACTGCTGGTGAACGTTGCTTGTTGTTTGGAGTCCACTAGTGTCATTACAGAGATGCATAATGCTGTAGTATTCACAGTCCCTTACTCGGTGATTTAACATTTAAAGGGGATTTGCCAAGACGGCAGTTACCTACCTCCTGTCAGCACGGGAGCAGGATATATACAAATCATGCTGAGTCATGAAGCTACAGGGGAGAGAGGCAGGGGGTGAGTGAGGAGTGGAATCCAAGAGAGCATCTCAAAACTTAAGTGAAATAATAAACAGAACAACAGTGGATTCTCAATACAGCAAGACAGCCTCAGACTGCACTGTCTACCCGGTGCCTTAAAAGCTAATTCATTTTGCCTGTCATCAGATAAGAAGTATTTCACGCAAGCGCGGCCTGTCAGCTCGTGGGTCATGACTAGGGAAAGCTTTGAGGTAACTAAGGGGGATTGAGAAATGCTGTAGCTCTCAGAGTTTTCACTTTTTTTAATCACATATATTTAGAAAAGTGATTAAATACTCATTTTGGAGGTTCCCACGTCAACATTACATGGTGGCAAAACCCCTTTAAAATCTTACACTGTAAATGTGTATGTCTATTGATGGAAAAGATTAAGCATAGCCTCTGTGTAACAGAGAAATGTGAACAGGCTTATTATTGCTCAGAATCTCTCTGAAGGTCATGGTAGGTGATCTTTGTCTGACCCCACATTCTGTTCGATCCTAGCAGCCATTTCTGTCATCCGCTGATTGGTATGACAAGAAATAGCCTTACAGGTTTCCTAGTCATTCACAGTTCTATCATATCCTAATTGCTACTCTACAGGATTGATTTGGGGCCAACTTTTACAGAGTGCACAAGGCTCTAAAGCCTCAAGCTTTACTGTGACAAATCAAACTTAAAGGGGTTGTCTGACTAAAGATTTTCATAACATGTCAATCTAATATGTTTAAAAAGGCAAATCGATTGAGGAGCCGCTGGGACCATTACCAATACAGAAGATGGAGGGGCTCCCTTCCTTGTCCTACATGGACTAGTGGATGCACAATTCCAGTCGCTTTCCATTGAGATGAGTAAGAAATTGCAAAACCTCTGAGCTGCTACATCTGTAGTTATCTGAATGCTGGAATATGTCTTATTAAAATAGCATCAGTTTTTTGTAGACTTTTACTAAGACTGGACTGCGGTTAATCAACCACTCTGAGGGTGAGTTCACATGGCTGATTTTTAATACTGAACATCCACATGTAAATTCCATGCTGATTAAGCACTGATTTTAGACACAGATTTTTAACCCCTCACTCACATTTGATGTACAGGTATGTCATAGTGCTGGTCTTTGGACTGTTTAGCCATAATGGCCATAGTTACGTTTGGATGAAAGAGGGAGAAATTTGGAAGCCTAAGACCACCATCCCAACTGTGAAACATGGTGGTGGTAGCATCATGTTGTGGGGTTGTTTTACTGCAGGAGGGACGGGGCACTTAACAAAATAGAGTTAAAAAGAGTTAAAAGTTAAACCTTGGATGGAAATGGGTCTTCCAAATGGACAATGACCCAAAGCATACTGCCAAATTGATGACAAAGTGACTTAAGGATAACTAAGTCAGTGTTCTGGAGAGGCCATGCTGGTAAGGAGCTATTGAGCGAGCTCACTTGCTGAGACCGCTCCATACACGGTGGGTGCTGGCTGTTAATTACAACTGATACCCATGGCTAAGAGCAGACATAGGAGCTGGCTCTGTTCTCTGCTGTTTAACCTCCTCAGATTCTACCACGGCCGTACCTGCTCATCACTCCTTCCTCCATGCGACGAGATCACAGGGTGCCGAGCTGTTGCTATGGCAGCTGGAAGCCTAATGAAGACCTCCATGGCTGCCATGTTACTGCTTCTATTACTTTTGTCTTGCAGTTGAAACCAGAAGTTTACATACACTATATAAAAAGACACCTATGCATGTTTTTCTCGACAACATCTGAGCTAGATACACACCTGTGGATGTATTTTAAATAACACCAAAACCACACTGCTTTTGTGTGTAACTTTATGGGAAAGTCTAAAGAAGTCAGCCAAGTTATCAGGAAGAGAATTGTGGACTTGAACAAGTCTGGATCATCCTTGGTTGCAATTTCCAGATACAGGGATACCCCGTTATCCGCGGGGGTTACGTTCCAGAAATGTGCGACGGATAGCGAAACGACGGATAACGAGGCAGGAAACCAAAGGTACTGAACAATGCAGTTTAATGTAACAAGGCATGAAAAACTATGCAGAGTACTGTATTAGAGGATAACAAGGCATAAAGAACAATGTGTGATTATGAAGAAATGATACAGCGGTTCCGTCTATGGATTGCCATAGATAAAACTTTGGCAAGTTCATTGATATCTATTAAAACAAGACGGCGGCCCGCTGTGTAAGCGTGCAGCGCCGCTAACGAAACTCGTTAGTTGTAACTGATCTTTGTACCATAAAAGATGCTGTCTCATTTTAATGTATATCAATAAACTTGGCAAAGTTTTATCTATGGCAATTCATGGTCAGAATCGCTGTATCATTTCTTTGCAATCCCTCATGCTTCTACATGCTACTGTATACTCCAGCGGGATACGTGTGGACACGACTCTGGCAGCGGATATACTGTAGCAGGTGTTGAGCTGGCAATTGAATTTTTTTGTCTTTATAAGGAACAATGTACAGTACAGTACTGTATATAGGACAACAGGACATAAAAAAACAATGTACAGTATAGAACAGTACAATACCGAACAATGTACAGTACCATATTAGAAGATACTGTAACAGTTAAGAACAATGTACAGTACGTATTAGAGGATAACAAGGCTTAAGGAACAATGTACAGTATCATATTAGAAGATAAGTCATTAAGAACAATGTACAGTACAGTAACGTATTAGCAGATACACTAACAAAGCTTAAGGAACAATGTACAGTACTGTACTAGAGGGTGGTTGCGCTCCAAATCATCGCCTGTGCCGACTGCACCGATGCTGAAACTGCTGCGCTAACATTTAGTAATCTGTAGGTAAATATTAAAAGATGTTAATCTTACTGCACTGCTTATTAAAAGGGTTTTACAGTACTGTACCACTACAGACAATGATTGCATCATTGTTTGATAAGTGCAGGTACCACAGGTGGGACCCATACCGATCTGGGGATGCGGTATACCTGAAAGTTAAACAGCATTCTGCTGTTTGACTTTCAGGGGCACCATCCCAAGATCGGTGTGGGTCCCATCTGTGGTACCTGCGCCTATTAACAATGATGCAATCATTGTCTGTGGTGGTACAACCCCTTTAAACAAAACCTGAACACTAACATCACTGTACTGTACCTGTAGGTTATTCAGATGCAAGTGGAATGGGAGATGGATTGTCAGGGTCATCGTCGCTGGTGTCCACCGTGATGTCCACTGGTAAACGTTCTGCAAAATTGCAAACTTTCTCGTCCATCTTATCAGCTGGTTTTGAACTTGATGATGTTGGGTTGGCAAAGAAACCATCCAGCGTCATTTGTTTGCTTGCCTGGAGCTTTGAGCGGTAAATTTCTCTATAGCAAGCAACCGCGTCCTCTAAGGCCCTGCTAACCTTAAGGGAGCGTTCTAAAATAGGATCATTTTCTTGAAAGATGTTCGAGACCATCTCCAAAAGGGATAAAGCTTCTTTCAGCTTAGCAACAGAGAGCGTTTTGGTTTCTTTCATCATCTCCTCCTCCTCCTCATCTTTGCTCCCTTGTCCTGTTGATTGTTGGTCCAGTTCTATCAATTCTTCCAGTGTCAGATCTTCTCTGTGACATTCTAATGATTCTCGCACATTCTCTTCATCAACTTCATCAAAGCCAACAGCATTTGCAAATGACACTATGTTTTGATGTACAGAACTGATGTCCTCGATGCCATTGCGTTCATGCACAAAATAAGGTGTCAGCTTGCTCCACACACCATTCATGCATTTCTTGGTGACCTCTTCCCATGATTGTGCTATGTTATCAATACAGTCCATAATGTTAAATTTTTTCCAGAATTCACGAATTGTGATTTTACCTTCTCCAGAAGTTTCATTGATCATCTTGCGAAATGTGCGCCGGAGATAATACGCCTTCACTGTTGCAATAGCGCCTTGGTCCAACGGTTGCAGTAGAGAGGTGGTGTTTGGAGGCAGAAAGACCACTTTAATATTTTGGCAGAGGCTCTCGTAATCTAACTTGTGGGATGTTGCATTGTCCATCAAAAGTAAAATTTTGAAATCGAGATTCTCTCTCCTGCAGTAATCTCTCAAAAATGGCACACAGTACTGAACAATAAAGTCCTGAAAAATGACACTTGTAATCCAGGCTTTTTTATTGCTTTTCCACAAAACAGGAAGGCTAGATTTGGGATGATTCTTCATGGCTCTTGGATTTTCACTCTGGTAGACAAGGAGAGGTTTTAATTTGCAATCACCTTCTGCATTTACGCCCAGCAAAATTGTGACTCTGTCTTTCTCTGCTTTAAATCCTGGAGCAACCTTCTCTTCACGGGAAATGTAGGTTCGTGATGGCATACGCTTCCAAAACAGAGCTGTTTCATCCACATTAAAAACTTGTTTAGCTGAGTAACCACCACCTTCAATGATTTCTTGGAGCTCAGGAACAAATTTTTGGGCTGCTTCTGTATCTGCACTGCTGAGCTCGCCAGTCAGTTTCAGGTTGTGAAGATTTTGTCGTCTCCTGAATCGGTCGAACCACCCACGACTAGCCTTAAAATCTTCATCTATTGCAGTAGCTGCCAGATTAGTGGATTGTGAGGTATCCATATTTTTCAGCTCACTGTACAGACTTTTAGCCTTCTCCATAATTACAGCTTGGCTTATTGGCGACTTCATGTGATTCATTTCTTGAATCCAAATTGCCAGTAAATGTTCCATTTTCTCCAGTAGTGGATTGCGTTTTTTTGTCACCAACTTTGATGATATCGGTGTGCAGCGTTCAACACAAGCACGGATATTTGCTGCTTCCTTTTTGATGGTGCGTATTGTGCTTCCTGGAAGCGAAAGGATGCGGCCTATTTCAGCGGCGCTGGCACCACTTTCAATTCGACGGATCACATCTAACTTTAGCTCTAGACTGTAGCTCTTGCGAGTTCTCTTGGCTATGTGCTTATCACAAGCACGTTTAGCGCTAGGTTCTGCCATGCTTCAGAGAGACAAGATTTTCCCAGCTCTCTAGTCTCTGTGCTTCTGCAGTCAGAAAGGCAAGCAGTAAAGTGATGTGGCTTTACAGCACTTACGTTGCTCCACGTACAGTAACGTAACTACTGTACTACGTGGAGCGACGTAACTGTGAAACACAAATGACGCATAACGAGGTTTTTCGCAAAACCGACGGTGACGTAACTGCGAAATGACGGATACCGAATCGACGGATAACGGGGTATCCCTGTACCTGAAGGTGCCTTGTTCATCTGTACAAACAATTATATGTAAGTACAAACCAGATGGGAATGTCCAGCCATCATATCACTCAGGAAGGAGACAGGTTCTGTGTCTCAGAGATGAACGTGCTTTGGTCTGACATGTGAATATCAAACCAAGAGCAAAAGCAAAAGACCGTTTGAAGATGCTGGCAGAAGCTGGTAAGATTGTGTCATTATCCACAGAGAAACGAGTACAGTATCAACATGGGCTGAGGGGCCACTCTGCCAGGAAGAAGTCATTACTCCAAAAGAAACATATAAAAGCAAGATTAATATTTGCAAATGCACACAGGAACAAAGACCTACGTTTATGGAGACATGTCCCATGGTGTGACGAAATTGAAATTGGACTGTTTGGCCATAATGGCCATAGTTATGTTTGGAGGAAAAAGGGAGAAATTTGGAAGCCTAAGAACACCATTCCAACTGTGAAACACCGGGGTGATAGCATCATGTTGTGGGGTTGTTTTGCTGCAAGAGGGACTTTTGCACTTAACAAAATAGAGTAAAAAAGAGAGTTAAAAGTTAAACCTTGGATGAAAATGGGTCTTCCAAATGGACAATGACCTGAAGCATACTGCCAAACTGATTACAAAGTGGCTTAAAGGGGATGTATCACTTCATCAGTTGGTGTGTTTACTTGTACTTTCAGTTTCTCAGTTCCTAAAATCCAGGGGCATTTCTTCCCCTCCCAGCTGCGTGTTTCTTAACTGAAGGGGGATGATGTCATCCCCCTCTTCACTGTTCATGCTTGCTCCCGAGTCAGTGTGCTCTCCTCGCCCCCCTCTCTGTCCACATGTCACTGTGTTGTTCCTCTCCCTATGCAGTCTTATTTTGTAAGAGCTATATGTTTACATACCAAAGCCCTGCATTCAGTCTAGACAGTCTTCTATGAACTCAGAACACTGATCTCTTCTCCTGTCGCAGCTGGAGGTTTGTTACAGTTGAATCCAGTCTTCTATGAACTCATCCAGAGCAGCACTGATCCGTCTCCCTTATATGTTTACAAGCAGGAGCATTAAGGCCCAGTGCTGTTTTCTTTTTGTAGAAGCAGCTGCAGTGTTACTGCTGCTGGCTGTGCAGAGTGAAATGTTGCCGGCCCTTATTCTGAGTGAGAGAGGCAGGAATGCACGCTCCCGTGAATACGACCAGGGGCCAGTCAGAATGTAAATTAGTAGAGCCGGAAGCCAATTAAATGAAAGGAGGAGGAATCCGACCGGCACTGAGGAACAGTGTTTACACAAAACGAATATAAGGGAGAGTGAAAACAAGACAGCTTTGCAAATGACATCCAATTGCAAAGTTGCTTGTTTTCACTGTCCCCTTAGTCTGAAGACCATTCAATGAAATGATACAACCCGTTTAAGGATAACCACATCAGTGTTTTGGAGTGGCCATCACAAAGCCCTGACCTCAATCCTATTGAAAATTTATGGGCAAAGCGTAAAAGGCCGGTGCAAGCAAGGCGACCTACAAACATGGCTCATTGCACGTCCTTAAATAATTTCAATAACATTTGATCAAGAAGCTCCCTTCTTCTGCCTGTGACTTAGCTTCAGCGATCTTAACAGAGTACCGGAACTAAGGGGTTAATCACCCGCGGCTGGAGCGCACTCCGGCCGGGGGTGACGTGGCATGAGGCCAGCGGTGAGAGACCACTGGCCCCATGTCTCGATTGTGCGGTGCTCATTTGCAATCCCGCACGAACTCCAGAACATGCCCATACGTCCATTTGTGGGAACGTACCTCCCACTAGGACGTATGGGTACATACAATGTCGGGAAGGGGTAAAAAAAAAAAAAAAAAAGTACTACAACATAACGAAAACTCCACAGATCTGGTATCACCGGCATTGTGCTGCTCTGCAGAATACAGGTGACACATAATTTATACTGAAGGGAGAAGGTCATAAATAGAGAGCCAATACCACAAGTCTGGCTCAGGCACCACCTTTACCCTGGTCTGGCTGTTCTTCTGCAGGTCATACATACAGGACAGTGTAGAGCCAATACCACAAGTCTGGCTCAGGTTCCACCTTTACCCTGGTCTGGCTGTTCTTCTGCAGGTCATACATACAGGTGCAGTGTAGAGCCAATACCACAAGTCTGGCTCAGGCACCACCTTTACCCTGGTCTGGCTGTTCTTCTGCAGGTCATACATACAGGGCAGTGTAGATCCAATACCACAAGTCTGGCTCAGGCACCACCTTTACCCTGGTCTGGCTGTTCTTCTGCAGGTCATACATACAGGACAGTGTAGGGCCAATACCACAAGTCTGGCTCAGGCACCACCTTTACCCTGGTCTGGCTGTTCTTCTGCAGGTCATACATACAGGACAGTGTAGAGCCAATACACACCTAGATTTGGTATCAAACATTCATAAATGTGTCTGATTCTATGAATGTGGTGCGATGCCCCCAGAATGCCACAAATCTTTGGCACATTAAAAAAGTGTTGGGGCTGGCACCTATTGTGCAAAAGATTAGCGTGTGACTGTTCATACATCTATAGAACAGGGCTACGACAGCTTTTTGGCACCTAGTATGCCAGAAAACTGGTGCAGCCCCGTTCACACGTGTCGCCCTTAATCTGCATCAGAATCCATGTCTAAATCCGTCGTGTGAACATACCCTAAAGGCATAAAATAAAATTAAGTTCTTTTTTTCATTTAAGTTCATCCTGACCTTCTTGGGAAGAGACATGAAGAACATGTACATAAGAGTCTGTAATAAGTGTGATTGTAAAAGATATAGTATACGGAGGGACTGTACACCAAACCACATGGTCGGTGTCTGCAGGACTCAAGTGAAGCAGCTTATGTACTAACCCACTTCAGATTCTTTCTGCTGTCAGCTCCCATCTGGAATGTGTCTTTTGTTATTTGCATTAGAGAGGAAGTGAAATGTTTCTTCCATGATCGAGCTCTAAACATTGTCCGTGTTATGGTTGCTTTGTGATGGATCAGATCGCTGGCTTCTGATAGTTAATTTACCAATGGAAATACATTACTTTATTTGCATGTAGCCTCTGTCCTTTCCATTAACTCATAACCTACATTGTGTAGCTATGAATGCTCTCAACATGATTATCGCCATTTGTGTTACAAAATCTAAGCTTTATGGTTAATATACACACGGCCCTAAAGCTACTTCTCCCAAGTCCTGCTGTAGTGCTAGATTTCTTTATGTAATAGGCTAGGTTCCACTCTCTATTGATTAATGTGTAAGTTAACCTTTGGTACCAAGTGCTTATATATTATAGACTTGAACTTTTTCATTACCCAGATTATACATATTACATGAATGGTTTCCTGAAAATAGTTCAGGTAAGAGGGATGAGCAGGTGCAAGGATTTTCCTGCAGCTGCTTTCCATGGCACAGTAGTTACCAAAATAGTATGGGTCTCAATTAAGATATAACTTTTAATACATCACACCTAAAAGAGTCTGCATAGTACTGATGGAGATCATAAACACTTAAATACATACACATTAATGTATCACTACCACAGTAATAGTCTAATGGGGAAATTGGTAACAAATAGTATAACCCAGTTCAGCCTGAAAAGACATGTAGATTCAAACAACAAAGCCACAAACAGCTATAACTCGTGATTAGTTGATACTCCAGAGGTGGGACCACTGAACGAAAGGGTAAATAGGTAGCGGGTAAACTTTCCCTAATAATGACCCGGCTCTCGATCCCTATAGAATGTATACCACAGAGTAATCGCCCCGACAGGGACGTCCCCACACCACTAGCCAGAGGTGTACACTAATAAACCCTATATACAAGATATATCAGGATGATATTGGTATAATAAACTGTTGACAGCAAACAGCTGTCAAAGTCCCGATGCATTTCCCCCTGATAAGTAGGGTATATCAGGGTTGCTCAGGAGACAGTAGATACTAGTAGTAAATGTCAGCACTTCTGTAACTCATGATACAATAGTACAAATGAAGATATTGGGTGCGGCATGAAAAAATGCGATCGTTTTACTGCTCTATCATGAGTGACGGGGTGCCAACATCTACCACTAGTATCGAATGTCTCCTGAAGAACCCTAATATAATTTTCATGGGGAAACGTATCAGGACTTTGACAGCTGTTTGCTGTCTATCGTTTAATATATCAAATTATACTCATCCTAATATGTTTTTTATGTAGGGTCTGCTAGTATACACCTAGGGCTAGCGTTGTGGGGCCGTCCTTGTCGGGGTGATTACTCAACAGTGAATATATATTTTTTTTTTTTCAAAACGTTTCCCAACCTCTGTAGAACCCCATAATCATCTTTGAGTTATATTTTTGGGGGCTTGTCAAAATTTGTTGCGGGAATCTATAGACTTTTAAAGGCTGATCTGGGGTATTCTATTTGCTACAAAACCCCCCCAACTAAAAGGCCCTATTTTTATGGTAGTGATTAGAGATGGGGGGAATTGATTCAAAACAAATGTGGAATTCTTTTAAAGAATTTAAGGAAAATTTCGGTTCGGGACCAAAAGTCGAACTTTGGGGTACTTGGGTGAACGAAGTGTGCTTTTGATTGAAAAATGGCTGGGGGGCACAGGGGCCTACAGGGGGAAAAACCCACTCGGGGAGGAAGAAGGGCATGCCGGGCACCCCCATGTGAAGAGGGAACCAAAACCAAAAGGCCCCCGGGGGGAAATTCTGTGACGTCACCGCACAAATATAAGCCCCGGGGAAGCCCCCTTGGGAGTCACACCCTCCCCATTTGAAACTGATAGGGAAGGGGGCTGCTGCGGGTGATAGCGCTTTTGAAAAAATTTGTTTTTTATACAGCGATTTTCTGGGGGGGTGTCTCGCTTGTTCAGAGACTGTTTTCCCTGAATGTTTCTATTTTTGATTTTTGGGGGGATTGGTCTGAAAAACCAGTGTGCGTCCACTGCAGCTGCATATAATTCCCAAAATCCAAGTGGGATCTTTGGGCCAATTCCGTTTTATTCCCTTTAAAGGAAAAAAGCTTTTTTTTTCAATACAAAATTTCCCACTTTTTATTTTTTTTGGCTTTTTATTCCCGGTATTGCGCAATTTAAAATCCAGGGGTTTAATTTTTGCGTTGTTTTGGGTGGGGGTGCTTTACAAAAAAAAAAAATACCCTCTTTTTTTTAACCCCCAAATATTATATTTTTTTTTGGTACCCCAATTCCCCAACAAAGGCAAAATTTCAACCCGTATTCTTGGGTTTTTGTGGCGTTGAAAAAAACCCCCAATTTTAACACCCTACTAGTTTGTGGGGCTCAATTTTTGGCGCAATTTACCTCCAGGGGTTTTAAATTAAACGTTTTTTTGCGGTGTTCTGGGCAAAAAAAAAAAACCCTCTTTTTCAACCCCCCAAATAATATATTTTTTTTTTTTGGTAGCCTAATTCACAAGGGAAAAGGTAATTACAACGGGATCTCTTGTTGTTTTGGCAAAAAAACACGCAAATTTTTAACACCCAAAGTACTTTGTTTTTTGCGGCTAATTCTTTGGCGCAATTTTTTCATCCAGGGGTTAATTAAGCGTTGTTTTGCTGGGGTTTTTCTGAAAAAAAATAAACCGCTTTTTTTAAAGCCAAATATATAAATTTTTTTTTGGGACCTAATTCAAAAGCAAAGGCAAATTAAAAATGTATCTCTTGTTGTGTGGGCGTAGAAAACAACCAAATTGTAACACGCTATAGTTTGGGCGGCCAATTCTTTTGGGGGAAATTTACATCCAGGGGTTAATTTTAAGCGGTTTTTTTTGCTGGGGTGCTTTACAAAAATAAACCGTTTTTTTTCAAAGCCAAATATATTTTTTTTTTTTGGTTTTTCCCAATTCACCCAACAAAAGGGAAAAATTTCAACTGTATCTTCTTGTTTTTGTGGCGTAGAAAAAACGCAATTGTAACACGCTACTTGTTTGGGGCGGCCAATTCTTTGGGCCGGGAATTTAAAAACCAGGGTTAATTAAAAACGTTGTT
>JAODAL010044004.1:0-33297 GCA_025379985.1 Phyllomedusa bahiana
TCCAATGAAAGCTATTGCCGCAATTTGGGCAATACGCCTTTTAGGCACATTATGTTTACTATGCAAAGTATACCTGAAGCCAGATTTTTGAGGGGATCGTAATTTCTATTGATAAAAAATAGCGTGTCGAATATGAACATTTACTCTAATGTCAGTAAAATGTTCGGTTTGGCTCGAGTTCTAAAAAATCATGAAGTTTGACACGAACTTAATTTTCCTCAAATGGTTCGGTCAACACTACTCTCTTTATCTTAGCTCCCCATATGATCGTGAATTTGCTTTTCTTTCAACTGATTGATCCCCCTTAGTTGTAAGTTTAAATATTCTACCTACTTATAACAATAAAATGTGTATATTACAAACAATTAACATTTATTTTATATTATAGTCTCTATTAAAGCCTATAGGGTGAAAATGCATCTTCACTAAATAAATTGCATGCTATATATTTTTTCCCTGAAAAACAGTTTAAAAAAAACTTACAACTTGTCTTACAAGAAACATGGTTCCATTGTTAAAAATAACAAATGTTATATCCAAACAAATGCAGATAAGTAAACAATTTAATTTGTTATTAAAGGGGCTGTCTAGGACTAAAAAAAAACAGGGCAACTTTTTTCAAAAAACACACCTCTGTCACAGAGTATGTCTGGTATTGCAGCTTAGCCTATTCACTCAATGGATCTAAGGTGCAATTTCAAACACATTCTGTGACAGATGTGGTATCATTTTTGAAAGAAAACACCTATTTTTTTTCTAATTCTGGGCAACATTTGAGGTAAAAATTTGGGGGTTAAGATGCACATAGGGATCCCCAATTATCCCCTTAAATTGCATAGGAAAAAAAAAGTCTAAAATAAAAACATTTGGGGGACTTTTTTTTCACTATTGTTGAAATTGTTAGTGGCTGCAGCAAAATATGAAATGAAATCCAAAAAAACGGAAATTAATTATTTGGGAAAAATAAATGAATTCAAGGTTAATATATACATTAGGTACTTATCTTCCCACAAAAATCTTCATTTTTTTATCTTCACTCTTTCGCTGTTATGTTTTTTCAAAACTTGAATAGGAAAAAGGATTTAGAAGGCAATAAAATATGATTGTTACTTGTTAAAAAAGTCCCTTTTATAGCAAACGGAATATTACTAAATGGATAATAATAAAAAAATATTTTACTTAATTATTTTTTTTTATATAAATCAAAATGCAAAATAAGAATAACTGACGTGTAAATATACCATATTACACACAGGGATTACTATTTATCATTAATACTTTTTTTGCATACAACAACATTGACCTCCTAAATGCATACTATTAATTTTATAACTGAAGACCACCACAGAAAAGCTAATTTTTAAATACTCAAAACCTAAAAGTCAATGAACTTTGCGTTGCATAATGAGAACATTACGATGCCAAGGTCTATTTCCTCTCTATACAGAGAAGAGACAAGTCCTGTTGGTGCCCAAGGAATTGACTTTAGAATGTGCTTCAACTCTAAAGTTCGGCATTTTGTCCAAAACCAGTGTATTTTTTTTTGTTTAATACTACACTCATTTGTTAAAAGTGCAGAAGGCAAATGCCTAGTCTTCTTACTCTTCATATGACTTTTGCTTTTTTATATGAGTACAAATTTTAAAATTTGGTTTTACAATCCAATGCTATTTTTGAGTCGATTTTTTCACAAAAATATATTGTATATATTGGATATATATATTGGATATATATATGATTTTTAGATTAGGCCCTTGTTGGTACCCTTCCATTAAAGAAAGAAAACTCACAATGATCACTGAAATAACTCGACCCTGTCAAAATAAATAATAAGTTTAAATTTTCTAGAAATTGAGAAATAAAAATTAGACATTGCATTTTAAATTTGTTTTTTAACAAAAAAAAAACCAAAAGGACGGGCCGGACAAAAACAATGGTTTGGGGATAAATTTTTAAGGCTTCTGTAATTTTTATCCAGGCCAGTTTCATTAGTCTGTTTTAATTTTACTCAATTTTAATTTTACTTTGTTTTAATTTATGTGAAATACCAAGAGGGTTTTCAAACCTACTAAACACTGTTTTGAATACTATAAGAAGTGAAGTTTATTAGATAGAGTCATTTATTGCGGTGTCTAAACTATAGACTCCTAAAACGTACATTCAGAACCGGACTGGTCCCTAAAAAAATCTGTGTTGCAAATATTCTTGAAAATGTAAGAAAGTGCTACAAAATTTATAAGCCCCCTACTGTGTGTAACGGTGCAGCGCCGATGGACGTACGCCGAAGGCCGACCGCAGAAAACCCCGGGTTGGATCCTCTGTGATCACCGCAGGCGAGGGGTAGCTTTTCCCAGCCAGGGATGGAGTCAAAGGGGGCCCCGGGGTCTTCACCAGGCCCCCAAAAAACGGGATGGATTTGGCTGGGGGACCCCCGGGTCACACCCTGGCGGGGCTACCTCGGTGACGCCGAGTGCAATACAGGAGGGATAAACGTACACATGAAACCACGGATGGCAGGAACTGGACGGGAACACGGGAGGTACAACCCCGGAACACGGCAGGATAATGGGGAACAGGAAGCACACCCAGGACAGGAACACAGCGAATACAGCAACAAAGAGCAACAGACGAGGCCAGGATCAATGGGAACAGAACTGGCCCGCAACCGGGGGGTTTAAAGTCTCCAACGGCAACCGAGATGCTGGCAAGCTCAAGAGGAAGACAGCAAGAACTGCAACAGACGCAAAAACTGACCCAAGAAAGGGGCAGGAACTTCCTCTTATACCCAAAGGGGTCAGGGTGAAGAGGAAGGTGCACAAACGGGAAACATTATAGGCAGGAACTGCCGTGCGCACGCCTTAGGAGGCACAGTGCACAGACGGGCCCCCAGGAAGCAACAAGACTGGACGGGACAGGCGAGTACATACAGAAACAGGCTGCTGGACCCTGCACAGGACCCTCAGCAAGACAGGCAGGCACGGAAGGCCCAGGGCCCCCAAGGCAGGGACCGGGGCATGAACCTGACATCCCCCCCCCCCTCAAAGCCCCCTCCTCCCCTCCAAATCACAGAATGGCATTCCACATGGGCCCGGGGACCCGAACTTCTACGGGGCAACCCCAAACCAATACAGGCTGTTAATAGCCAGTAAGGGAAAACCGAAACAGGTGCATGGGGGGAACAAGCGGGGGATAGGGAAAATGGGAGGGGGAACCCCGGGCGGCAGTAAAACCCCAGGGGACTCAGAAGGCTAGGGCGGGACCTAACCCGGGACCAGAAGGCTCAGGGCGGGACCCAAGCCACGGGGATCAAAGGTCAGGGGGGGGACCGTAACCCGGGGGCTCAGAAGGGTAGGCGGACCGTAAGCCACGGGGGTCAGAAGGGTCAGGGGGGGAACCTAAGCCACGGGGGCTCAGAAGGCCAGGCGGGACCGAAAAACCCCGGGGACTCAGAAGCTCAGGGCGGGGCCGTAACCACGGGGACTCAAAGGTCAGGGCGGGACCGAACCACGGGGACCCGAAGGCTCAGGGCGGGGCCGTAAGCCACGGGGGCTCAGAAGGCTCAGGGGGACCCAAAACCACGGGGACCGAAGGCTCAGGGCGGGGCCGTAAGCCCCGGGGACTCAGAAGGGTAGGTGGGGGCCCAAGCCACGGGGGCTCAGAAGGCTCAGGGCTGGGCCATGGCTGGCCAAAAGTAAACTCTGGGGGTGGACCAGAGCTAGGGCCAAAAAGTAAACTCTGGGCTGGACCATGGTAGGCAAACAAATTGGGGGGGCCAACTAGGCCCAAAGTAAGCTCTGGGCTGGACCATGAGCTAGGGCCAAAAAAGAACTTGGGCGACCTGAGCTAGGCCAAAAGTAAGCTCTGGGTGGCCATGAGAGGCCAAACGAAGCTCTGGCTGGGCCATGAGCTAGGGGCCAAAAGAAGCTTGGCTGGGCCATGACTAGGCCAAACGAAGCTCTGGGCTGGGACCCGAGCTAGGCCAAACGTAAGTCTGGGCTGGGGCCCTGAGCTAGGCCAAAGTAATTTCTGGGCTGGGCCCTGACTAGGGCCCAAACAAGCTTGGGGGACCCTGACTTGGCCAAAATAAGCTCGGGTGGACCATGAGCTAGGCCAAATAAGCTCTGGGGTGGGGCCATGAGTAGGCCAAACGTAAGCTCTGGGGGACCCTGAGTAGGCCAAAAGTAAGCTCTGGGCTGGACCCTGAGCAGGCCCCAAAGAAGCCTGGGGGGACCAGAGCTAGGGCCCCGGGTGCGACACTCTAGACGGGGCAGGGACTCCGGCGGGATCCTGGCGTTCATACTGTAACGGTGCGGCGCCGACGGACGTAACCCCAAGCGCCACCCAGACATCGGGTGTGGATCCTCTTGATCACCGCAGGCGAGGGTAGCTGGAGGGACCAGCCCGGGAGTGGAGCTAAGGGGCCCCTGGTCTTCACCAAGCCCCGCAAAGCGGGAAAGGACTTGGCTGCGGGACCCCAGGTCACTACCCCTGACGTGGCAAAACCGCGGTACAGCCGGGGTGCAAGAAGGGAAACCAGGCGGTGGAACACAGGGAAAAATGTACAGCAGGATACAGGAGGTTTAAAAGTACACATGCACCAAGGAACGCAGGAATGGGCGGGAACACAGGGGTTTTCAGACCAGGGAAACCGGCGGGTACATCGGGAACAGGAGAGAAAATCCAGGACAGGAAACACAAATACAGCAGACAAAAGAAAAACAACAGATGGCCAGGAGCCAATGGGAACAGCAACGGACCCGCAAACTCAGGGGTTAAATCTCCAACGGGAGACCAAGAGCTGGCAGGAGCTAAGATGGGAAACAGCAAGAGACTGCAAAGACTGCAAAGAACTGACCCCGAGCAAGGGAGGAATTTCCCCTTTTACCAGAGGTCAGGGGTGAAGAGGAAGGTGCACAGAACAGGGAAAATATTAATGGCAGGAAGCTGCCCCCGCGCAGCCTTGGGGGCACAGGCACAGACAGGACCCCCGGAAGCAACAAGACTGGACGGACAAAGGGAGACTAGCAGAACAAGGTGCTGGGACCCCTGCCAGGGGCCTCAAGGACATGGCAGGGACGGACGGCCCCACGGTCCAAGGGGGGACCCCCGGGATGACCGTGACACTGTGAACATAAAGTAAACATGTGGTAGATGCAATTTATAAACTATTTTGTTTGGTTTAACTTTCTGTCTGACATATATACATTTTTGAAGTTTAAAAATGGCACATTTATCAAAATTTTCTCAACATTTTGATATTTTCCCATTGTTTTCATAATTTTGTCCCGTGTCAGAGCTCTAGGACACACATAATAACCAACCAATTAACAGAAAATTTATTTACACAGATAATAATAATACAAATAAATCAAGTGCCCCTATGAAGAACAGATTAAAATTTATCAATAATGTTATATTTAAAAATATTTGTAAACGACCACTATCTGTAGCATTACCTATAAAATAGAAATATTATCATATAAGTAATGACTAACCTCTGTGTGACATCAGATCATAGTGAAGCTAAAGAAGACAAGTATAACTAAGCATGCAAGTGGAAAGAATTTACAATCATTTTAAACCTCAAAGGCTCAATGACAGCTCGAAGGAGAAGAGAGTTTAAATAAGCCACCAAAATAGTGTTTAGGGCCTGAGTGTAAATGCCTCTAATTTCAAACAAGAGGAATACAGAGCTTCTTTTTTCTGTCAGGTTTATGAGGAACTTGATAGATAAAAATCATGGCATGCTACATCAAATGCTGTTTTGCATAACAATGCTTCTGGGGGAAATCTCTGTAATGGGATACCATATAGAGGGGCTATATAGTGGCATGTGGAGTGTGTATGGCTCTGTGTTCCACTCCGTGCACATGGCTCGTGTCATGACCTGTGGTGCTGCTCCCCCTCTAATCGCAAGTCTCTAGTGGCAATTAAAAGGGAAACTTCCTTTACTTTTGTGCCAGATCTTTGGTTGTGCTACCTGGTGCATATTTCTTCATAGTGTTTCCTGGTATCGACCTCGTCCAGTCTTTTGACCTCACTACTTGTACACTTCCTGCCCTGACCTGGCTTTGTCCATGATCTTGCAAGAACTTCACCTGTACAAGGGGGTGAAGGGTAAAAAAACATGGGTCTGCTTAGACTCTTTATTATTATTATTACTATTATTTATTTTAAAGCGCCATTGATTCCAGGGCGCTGTACATTCGAGGGGTTACATACAATACATAAGACAAACGAATACAATGATAAGTGATCAATGACAATTGGCATGACAGAGGGAGAGAGGACCCTACCCGCGAGGGCTTACAATCTACAAGGAGGGGGAAAGAGACAGGAGGTGAGGGGCAGACATGTCTGTGGAGGAAGTAGTGACAAGTTTAGTGAAGGTTATAGGCAAGCCTGAAGAGGTGGGTTTTCAGGTTGCTTTTGAAGCTGGTGAAAGTGGAGGAGAGTCTGATGTGTTGGGGCAGTGAGTTCCAGAGTGTGGGTGAAGCACGGGAGAAGTCTTGGAGATGGTTGTGTGAGGAGCTGATAAGGGGAGAGCAGAGGAGAAGGTCCTGTGAGGAGCAGAGAGTGCGTGAGGGGAGATATTTGGAAATTAGGGCAGAGATGTATGGAGGGGAGAGGTCGTGGAGAGCCTTGTAGGTCATCTCTTCTCCACAGTATGCTTCTAAATTAAAAGCACCAAAGGGTACACTGTCCACCACTGGGTAGCCATGACAGCTCTTTTGTGTAAATAAAGCTAAAATTCCTATATTGTGTAAAACCGTATGAACACACAAGTTATATAAAAAATAATGTTTTTGAAGTTAACTAAATGTTTTACCTTTTTACAGCCTTATAATTTTTATGAAAGACATATATTTTTCAGTAAAAGCAATCTATTGAGTTGTCTTTAGTTATTTGAGATCAGCAAATTTGCATTAGGAACAGGTGCATTTTATGATCAATATCTTGGTGTTCATCCTGACCCAGTAGCCACTTTATCATTTGTGCAGGAATGTTTTGGGGACTTGGGTTGGACCCAGCTATGCAAATATTTTTGATCTAACTCTTTTTCGTGTTGGAAAACCCAGCCATGATCCATCTTTAATGCTCCTACTGAGGGAAAGAGATTGTTGGGCAAAATCTCTCGATACATGACCCCATCCATCCTCCCTTCAATACGGTGCAGAGGCCCTGTCCCCTTTGCAGAAAGGCACCTCCAAAGTACGATGTTTTCACCCCATGCTTCATGGTTGGGGTTGCAAGTGGATTTGATACCAAAAATTTCTATTTTGGTCTCATCTGACAACATGACCATCTCCCCTACCTCCTATGAGCCATCCAGATGTTCACTTGCATACTTCAAACGGGCCTGGACATGTGCTGGTGTGCGCAGGGGAACCTTGCATGCCCTGCTGGATTTTAATTCATGACTACTTAGTGTGTTATTAACAGTAATCTTTGAGACTGTGGTCCCAGCTCTATTCAGGTAACTGACCAGGTCCTCCTGAATACTTCTGGGCTGATTCCTGACCTTTTTCAGAATTATCCATACCCACGAGGTGAAATCTTGCATGGAGCCCCAGACCGAGGACGATTGACAGTCATCTTGTGATTATTCCGTTTTCTAATAATTGCAGGCAATAAAAACAGTTGTTGCCTTCTCACCAAGCTGCTTTCCTAATGTCCTGTAGCCCATTCCAGCCTTGTGCAGGTCTACAATTTTGTTTTTGGTGTCGTTAGCTTTTGGTATTGGCCATGGTAGAGAAGTTGGAGTGTTGAATGTATGGACAAGTGTCTTTTACACAGATAACAAGTTCAAACAGGTGTAATTAATGCAAGTAATGAGTGCATAATAGGGGGGCTTCTTAAAGAAAAACTAACAGGTCTGTGAGAGCCAGAATTTTTGTTGGTTGGTAGGTCATTAAATACTTATTTCATGCAATAAAATCCAAATTAATTATTTAAAAAGAGTTGGTGTATCTATGATAAATATTACAGACCTCTCTTTTCTTCTATTCTCTAATCTGTAGGTGGGAACACTTTCAAAATCACCAGTGTATCAAATACTTTTTTCCCCACTGTGGCTGCTGTGATCCATAGTGGTAGTGACATCTAGATGGTTTGAGAGAGGACTGTCAGCCCATAGGCATCTTGTGATGCAATTCACCTCTGCCTTACCATAGCAGCCAGGGACCTGACCAAGGTCCCTAGGTCTGCCATGCATGTGAGTCTATTAGCCATGCCTATAACCATACCCAAATACAATCAATAATGTCCGGCTACCTCCAGCAGACCTTTGCAAAAAAACTGTGACATTACTGGTATTGTTGCATTTATAAACAAGAATATACTTTATATAAATAAATCCATACAAATAGCTTACCAAACCAGAATGCCAAGACCAATATTATCAATAGTACTGCTATACAAGAAACAAGTAATACCGCCTCATCATGACCATATATTACCACCATATAGTGACTGAATAATACTGCCATACTGTTCCGTAATATTAACCATTATGCTAGGAGCATTATTACCAACATTCAGTGACTGTACAGTGGGATTTACTAGTTGTACACAGGCTCAGCAGATATAAGTTATTACAGTTGAGTTAGATTCAAGCTCACAAGTGACGTCTTTTATGACTGGAGTCATTCATTTCCCCTTCCTTCTCCATCTGGCCCAGACCTCCATGCTGACTTCTCTCGGCCATGACACATACCTGGAGAATTTACCACGTAAACATCTTAGACTCCTCATTTTTCCAGCACCTCCTTATCTGTTTCCGCATGGAAACATACCAAACTCCAGATTGGTCCCCCAATTTTCAGAACCAGCCAAGGTGAAACCAACAGTTGCAGCCTGATACTATCAGGGTGGGAAGGTCAATGGATTTTTGGCCCTTAACCTCCTAAAAATTTCAGCCCACAGCCAACCCAGGAATGGGTCATGTCTTGTATGATGTTTCGGCCAGGAATATTTTTTTCCCGTCTAGAAAAAAATTTAGGTGAGGGAAAGTGACTTACAAAAGATCAGAAACCTTTACATAAAAAGGAGAGGGAATGTCAATGAGACTTAGGGTCTAAAACATTATCAAATTTATCAGCAGAGTGCAAATGGGAGAAATCATTGATTTTAGATATGCAAAAGTAGATACTTGAAGGTATGACAGGAAATTAGATTAAGGTAAATAAAACATAGCACAAAGATCATCAAAGGATAACACATGATTTGTTTGAGTGTTATAAAGGTGGCTAACTAATGAGATACCCTTCTCTTTCCACAATTTGAGCTGAACGTTGTCAAAACCAGGGAGAAACTCAGGATGACCCTGTAAAGTCATATATTTACTAGATTAATATGGAAGGTTAAAAAGTGATCTACAAGCTTTCCAAACACCTATCAAATCCTTCAGAATAAGGCTAGTATGAGCTACTTTTGGAAGAGAAGAAAATTTAACATGTAAAAGATTTGCCAAAGACCTAGGAGCTTCCAGATTATCCTTGATTCTAGAATATGAAGAATAGTATTTAATCCAATCTGTACTATGTTTTAGTAAACTAGCAGGATTATAAATTCTAATTTCTGGGGGGTTGAGTCCTCCTTTCTCTAGAGGAAGAATTAATTTAGAGATGGCTAAACAAGGTCTCTATTTATTCCATAAGAAAGCAGAAAAAGCTGAAATTTCTCTATCCTTTAGTAAGAAAGGTATTATTTGCATCAAATACAGCAATTTAAGAAAACTCATCATTTTTAGCAAGTGGTTCCTGTCAAGGAGTGAGAGGTTCATCGATCTATCCAGTCCTTTTTTTATTTTACATAGAAGAGGGATGTAGTTGAGGTTGTATACAGAGTCCACAGATTTCCCTATAATAATGCCCAAATACTTAATAGAGGTTGGAGCTAAGGAGACAGGTAGGGTCTTGAAGGATGAAGAAGAAAAATCCTTAGGGGATGTTGGAGGAAAGAGATCTAGTAATTCTAATTTGGATGTGTTTACTTTGAATACGGATCATGTTCCAAATTCATGTAGTATGTTTGGAATAACAGGTACTTCTTTTTTGTATGTAGAAGAAAGATTATTGACTTGTCCCAGAATAATGTAATTTTAGTAGTTAAGTTACCAATGGAAATTCCAAACAGATCAGGGAGGAAGCCAAAAATTGCAATAGGGATTAGGACAGCCTTGGCGCCCACCTCTGCCTAATGAAATTAATCTGAGAGAATACCAGTAGTATAAGTATGAGCAGTACGATTATAGTATAGGGCGTAAAGGTAAGTTCTGAAAGGGCTATGAAAACCAGTCCTGTCTAAGACAAGATCAAACCAGGTCCAGCTAATCCTGTCAAAGGCCTTCTCCGCATTGAATGTAAAAGGTGTCGGACAGAGATGGAGTTTCAGATTAATCATTATTTCATCCAGAATAGTAATAACTAGATATGGGTGAATTTCTCAAAAATTCGGTTCGGTCACTCGCCGAATTTTCCGTCAAAATTCATTTCGGTCCGAATGACTTCGGCACGAATCATGTTAAAAAACAGCTATTTCCAGGCAACACAGAGCCTGCAGGGTGCTGTAAAAACGTTGTGTCATGCTTAAATATGCAGAGGGAGCTTGGTTTGGTCTTCATACAATGTTGTGTTTTAGTATGACACGCAGATGATGCCGCCGCTCTTAGAATCGCTTCACTATAAAATTCCCATGGGAAATTAAGGAGGGCAAAACGACCAAAAAACTGAAGCGGGAATGTTTGCCTGATAAAGTCATGCCAGCGAAAGCTGGAAAAAAAACAAACTGAGAGCTCAGGTGGCAACATTAGTGACAGAGGTGGAGGTGACGGGAGCAGCCACAGCAGCTGAGTCAGACAGTGGCACAATTACAAATTTTGGAGGTGGCAAAAACAGGACTAGGCCACAGAGTGGCACAATGACACAGTGTGCAGGTCACGGCAGCAGCCACAGCAGCAGCATGAGGTCAGGCAGTGGCACAATGACATTCTGGAGTTGGCTAAAAAAGGAGTAGGCCACAGAGTGGCACAATGACAGAGAGTGGAGGTCACGGAAGCAGCAGCATGAGGTCAGACAGTGGCACAATGACATTCTGGAGGTGGCAAAACAGTAGTAGGCCACAGAGTGGCAAAATGACACAGTGTGGAGGGCACGACAGCAGCAGCAGCATGAGGTCAGACAGTGGCACAATGACATTCTGGAGGTGGCAAAACAGTAGTAGGCCACAGAGTGGCACAATGACACAGTGTGGAGGTCACGACAGCAGCCACAGCAGCAGCATGAGGTCAGACAGTGGCACAATGGAAAGTGTGGAGGTGGGTGGCAATACCAGTCCCTGGTAAAGATGATTGGTGGCAGATGGAGACACTGTCAGCAGATGTGTGGCATCAGGCTGGTGGTGGCATCAGAATAGTGGCTGAGGCAGGTAGTTTGAACCTAGACTCATTTCTCACAGTTTGTGTGAGACTACGGAACCCAGACTACATCAGCCATGACGCCTAAGGCATTGGTGTGTGGAAATCCTGGCCGATCCACGCCTGATTCATCTTGACAAAGGTCAGTCGTTCCACATTTCCCGTGGACAAGCGGGTTTTTCCTTGGGGGAATGACGGCCCCCGCCGCACTGAACACCCGCTCTGATGCCACACTACTGGCCGGGCAGGAAAGCTTCTCCACTGCAAACTCGGCAATTTTGCGGCCACACATCCAGTTTTGGCTGCCCAGTAGTCCAGCGGATCTTCTAACTGGGGGTTGCAGAGTACTGTCCAAGTCGGCAACCACCTGTTGGTTCTAGGATGCTCAAGGTCCTGCGGCTGCTGCTGGGGACTTACCCTCTCCACTAGGCGGTGAAGAAGTGCTCATCAGTGACTCCAGAATTAGGTTGCTGCTGATTGGAGTGGTACTGCTCGACCCCCCCCCACCTTCCCCAGCAGCCACGGCAGTGTACGTGAGTGCTGAGGAACCCCCCGTGTCAGACTGTCCAGAGGGGGACGTTGCAGCATTAGGCAGCGGCCAACTGACTACGGAGGATTTCCCTATAGTATTTGAGTTTTTGTCCTCATCTCAATAGTGGGAAAAAGGCTCCCATTTTGGACAGTAGCGAGGGTCCAATAGGGTGGAGAGCAGAATGTCATCCTTTGCCGGATGCTGACTTTTCGGCTGTCAATAGCCAGGCAAATTCAGCATGCTGCGGGCATCTGCACAAGTGACTACCGAGGTCTCCCCCCCTCACTCCTCCATCTCCACTGCTTAGGCCACAGGAGCTTGCGGGTCATCTGCCTCGTCTTCATCCTTCTCCATCTACCTCCTCAGCTGTCTCCTGCTCCTCCCTCTCTGTCACCTGGGTAGGAAAATCCACTCATTTCACCAGACATGTCTTCTGCCCAATTTCTCCTCATCCTCCTCACTCCTCCTCCTCCATTTCAGTCCCACGAACTCATGTGGCGCGAGATGTAGTGCAACGTCTCCTGTCACCTGCCAAGACAGATTTTTTAGCATCTGTTCCTGGGACATGAAGCAGTGGAATGACGTCATTTAATCCCGTAGACTGGTGTACTGACAAATAATGTGGCCTCTTCGAATGCCCAAACTAACGGCAGGTGTCAACCATGAGCTTCCACTGGGCTGACATCAAAGGTTAAACTGGGGAGTACTCCTGTCCGCTGGATCATCAAAAAAATCTTTAATGGCCTTTCTCTGTCTACAGTCGGTCCAACCTGTGCAGGCTGGATTCAACGGGTGAAACATCGCATATCAGAGTGTGTTGGGGGAGGCCGTTCTGCCGCCTGCAACTCGGGAGGGGTGTTCCCTGGCTATGTAGGGAAATGGATGAAGTGCTGCACCAGTTTCCTGGCCTATTTTAAGAAATCTTTTATGAAGATCGGTGGAAGACCTTCAGGTACCTTTTACACAACCAGATTGAAACACGTGCGCCATACAGGGTGCATGGACCATCCCTCGCGGTGCAGCGGACACCATGTTCCTCCAATTTGCCGTCACCATGGTTCCGATTTGCAGTTGCGCGGAGAAAGCCACTCATCGATTTCTTGCTGCATGAGCGGAGCAGTTCCTCCCCTGTGTGACTTCGTTCGCCGAGGCAAGCACGTGTAGAACTGCGTGACCACCGCTGTGCCCTACTACATGTCGGTATGATGGCAGCAGTACTTGTGGGGGCTGAGATGGTGGTGGTGGTGGAGGGTAGGAGGGCGGCATTGGCGCAGGAGCCGCACAGTTTGACAAACGTGGAGGAGAATGCGAATTCCTGTCCAAGTGTTGGTGTGCCTGGGAGGAAAGCACAATTTACCTGTGGGCGTAAGGAAATGTACTGGCCATGACCGTAGTTACAGCTCCAGACGCCATGCTGCCGTGCACCTTGGAACAAACCGATAGCTCAAGGACTGGCCCACTTTCTGTTCTACATATTATGAAGTGCTGGTACTGCCTTTTTTGAAAAGAAATTACGGCTTAAACTCTCCATCCTCGGCTCGGCCAAGCCAGAGTTTCTCTGAACGGCGTCCAACATTTGAAACGGAGGGACTGCAGTACCAACATTGGACAGGAGCACGGTCAAGTCGCTGCACTTAGGATGTTTGGGTCGCATAATGTGTCTTCTGTGCAATCGCTCACACTGATAGTGCTGGGCGATGAGTTAGCGAGGAGCAGAGCATCTGGTGATGATGTCAAAGATGAAACAGCTCCCTTCAGCAGAGGTTGGTGGAGCCTTGAACTGACTACAATGGTATGCGTTGCACTGGGGCTGCTGCTGTTGGCTGCGGCGGCAGGATGGACCTACCACATCTGAGCCATCGTTTCTCCCAGGACACCGGATGGGTGACGATGCATGTGTGTTGATGCAGGGACCGTGTGCCAACATTAGATACCTGGGCCACGCTTCACTTTCTGCACAGAGATTCTTCATATACCCTTATTGGCTCCTCCGTGGTCCTTAGCAAAGAGCTGCCACACCGCCGAGTAGCTGATTTTACGCCAACGGCTCGCACTGAGTGACTACTACCGCCGCTGTCTCGCTGAGCCCTGTGCCGCTACTTTTATTGAGACTGCAAAGCGGTTTTTCACCCGTGGCTGCTTGGCTCCCGACCCTCACTTGCTGCTATCCTGGCTGGACTCACGGCCACACATACACTTGCTGGCTGCGCCGCTGCCTGACACGCAAGCTGACGCCTCTTCTCCTGACGATGTTGAAGCCCTTGCCTCACAGGCTCCCAAGTGCGGTCGGCTACTCATATCTATTTGTGTTTCATCGTCTATGCTTGTCTCATCACCGTTCTTGGTTTGCAGAGGCTGACCCTCCAACATAACCTCCCATGCACTCTCAACAAACTATACTTTGCGCCCTACTGCAAAGAAGCAGGGATATTGGCCCCATTTCTTCGCTGCAAGTGCGGATGCTGACTGCCCTCAAATTATTCATCCTCGCTATATAGTGGCGATGAGCCAGACACATTGTAGATCTCTGGCTGAGGAACCGGATGGGGGGACAGAGGGGGTTGAGGGACAGGTGAGGGGCCGCTGACCCGCTCCCGGCCATGCCAATAAGGATTGTGTCTGACATTCCCACCGATTCTATGGCTGGGGTTGTCAGATGTCATCTGGGAGGACAGTGGATGACCTAGTCAAACCAATCAAGAAACATTGGGTAGTGACCAACACACGGCGCTAGATGGACAGTGGCAGTTGTGGCCTAACCGAGTGACCCCTGCTGACGTCGTCCCCTTGCTGTGCTGTGACTGGGCCTGGTCCAGGAATGTTTGTGCCTCTGCCACTCGCAGGTGTTGGCTGCCAACTCTCTGGTCTGACATTACTGTTTGTTCTAAAATGTAAGACACAGTTTGATTAAGGATATCTGTTATATGATAAATACACACCCTGTATTTGACTCCCAAATGAACCCACTGAAGAGCTTGGGTAACCCTTGGAATTATAGAATTTGCACTCACAAATGGGAAGGAAAATTTTACTTGTATGTGCCATTTAAAAACTTATGTGTATTTTACTGAATATAAAAGCACATACAGGCTTAATTAATCAAATAATAAAATTCGAATATGTATTTTGCTACACATTTATCTGTGGCTGTGAAAAAACAAGTTCTTTTACTGAGTCAACAGCAGAAAAACACTTAGTTAATCCTGGATGTAAATTGCGCAAAGAATTGAGCAACCCAAACGCTAGCAGCTTTGTAGCGAAGTTACAATGGCGGGTTTTTTTACGCTACACAGCAAGAGGGAAAAATTGTTATTAACCTTCGCTTGTGAATTATGTACAGGATATAATTTCTTTTTTGGCGGTGAAAGAAACGGTTTCTTTTAGTCACCACAGCAGCGGAAAACGCTTAATTAACCCTGGAAGTTATTTGCGGCAACAATTGAGCAACCAACAAACTAATAGCGGATTTGTAGCGTGTTACACAATGGCGGTGTTTTGTCGCTACACAACAAGAGAAAAATTGTAATTAACCTTCGCCTTGTGAATTTGCTACAGGGAAAAATGTATTTTTTGGCGGTGTAAATAGACGGTTTTTTGAGTCACCACAGCAGCAACAACGCTTAATTTAACCCTGGATGTAATTGCGGACAATCCAATTGAGCAACCACAAACTTCGAGCTTTGTAGCGTGTTTACAATGGTGTTTTTTTAAGCCTACACAACAAGAGAAAAATTGTAATTAACCTTTGCTTGTGAATTTATGCTACACGAAAATGTATTTTTTGTCGGTGACAAAAGACGGTTTCTTTTGGTCACCACAGCAGCAAAACAACGCTATAATTAAAACCCCGGATGTAAATTGCGCAAAAGAATTGAGCAGCCAAAAATGAAGTGGTATTTGTATTGTAAAACCCTGTTTCTTTAAATGAATACAATAGGAAACTGGCTAAGATCCCCCTTGGATATTCAATGTGCTGTGAGCGTAGATTAACATATATATTGCAGCTGCACTGGACGAACACTGGCTTCAGATCCTAATAACCAAAAATCAGGAATAATCGTTAAGAGAAGCAGTCTCTGAGACAAGCTGAGACACAACCAAAATCGCTGTATGCAAAATCAGTTCTTCAGTAAGAGCTATACAAGCAGCATGGCGCACCTTCCCTAATCAGTACAGTGAGGGAGTGTGAGACTGCCAGCATCGCGCAAGGGACTTAATAGTGCGGTGACGTTCACAGAATCCCGCGGTCTTGATTGGCTTCATCTATGCAATGTCATGCTGGTCTATTGCCCTTCTTCCTCTCAGAGTGCTTTGCCCATGTAACGCCATGTGCACGCACCATAGTTTGTCAATGAAAAAGCACACTTCGTTCACCCGAAAGTACCACAAAGTTCGGACTTTGTTCGAACCGAAGTTTTTCCTGAAATTCTAAACCAGAATTCCACTTCGTTAGAATCAATTTGCCCATCTCTAGTGATAACTTTTCTGATATTGGAGAGGGCAGCCCAACACTATACAAATTCTACATGTTGGTCCGCAATTAATTTTGACAATTTGGCAACTGAATGGTGAATATTTTATACAAGATTTTCAGATCAAAATTTTATAAGATGGATGAGGCTTGAATGAAGAATAGCTAGAGTATTGTCTTTGCCAGGTTCTGGTAAAACCTTTCTATAAACTAAATTAATATGAGGTGGAATAGAGGAACCATCCAAAAATAGCTTAGATTTGTTGGTTAAGTATGGGGTCAACTCATGTTGAGGCATTTTGTAGAATTCACCCAAAAGTTTGTCATCAGGGCAAGGGGCTTTTTTGACCCTAGATTGTTAATGACAAGTTGACTTTCTCCTCTGAGATGGGTGCATTCAAATAATCCCTGTCTTCTATGGAAAGAGTAGGCAAATCAGGATTGTCAATGAAAAAAAGAAGCAATCCAGCAACTTGTTTCAAATGTGTAGAAAAAATGTAAAAATAGTAGCTTTATTTGGCAATCTTAAAATCCAATTTTTAGTAAGACATTGTGGTGGTGATGCACACACGACGCGTTTCGGGAGACTCCTACCTTAGTCATGGTGTGACGCAAGAGGTACTTTGCTTCTTTTAGAATCCATGAATTAGCATAATTAAAACCCATATGTGCAGAAAATTAAAATAAAATTCAGTATGAAACAAAACCCACCTTACAACGTCAGAGTGGAGGAAATATAATAGGCAAGAGAATATGATAGCTAAGCTTATTATACATCTTAATAGTGAAACACTATATATCTTGCTTGTGTTGAGGCCATGGGATAAACGGTATTAAGTTGTATATACAAAATTATGGATCACATGACTCTCGTGATAGGAGTTTCTTTTCATGTCGACCATCTCAAACGGGTTATGTACTATCTCGATACCCGTGTACATTTGATAGAACGAGTCTGCCTGAATGGCATACCAAGAAAGTGCCTAGTAATGCCATTGGAGACGTGTGTGGACTCAGTCTAGAATGTCGGAGATGTAGTTGCGGTTCTCGTTTTGAGGCTATTTGAAACTGTGTCCAAAATACTGGAGTGAGAATATACAGCATGTAATAGGTAGATTACATTGCGAGTGCAACAATTAATGTATGTTTTTATTTTATGTTATCTACCTGTTGCTGTTGCCGTATACTCCTTAGTTGTTGACATGTATTGCAAGTTAATTACATCTAGTATGGCCACAACAAAAGGAGCCTTGCACCGATAGCCAATTATTACTTTTAAAATTGGTTTGTGTCGTAAAAAGACTTGGGGAAAGAATGCTACCTAGGGATGGTGCCCTTTGGGATACAAATTATTTTGTCTATGATAATTCCTCATTTAGGTTGTATAACAAAAGTGGTACATTTTTTTTAACAATTATTAAGAATTTTCACCATATAGGGAACTTAAAGGCTTGTAGTAAATGTAATCTGGATTTTGTTAGTCTGGTTTACGGAATGCCAGATTGATGAAGTGCATGTCTGGGTATTTGAGTAAAGTTTTGAAAGTGCCTATTTATTGGACCTTGTTTGAATACCCCTTATTTCAATCTTTCAAGGGCCTCGTTGGGAAATGTTCCAAAAATGTCATCTGAGGTGGTAATTCCTTTAATGTGAATAAATTCCCCAAAAGGGATGTTATCCCTGAATGTTTGGGTGTAGGGTGTTGGCCATTTATACTTGAATTTTGGGTGTGTTTTTTCTATAGGAGAAATGGTGATTCCCTTTATCTGCCACTCCAGTTTAAATTGACTAAGGAAAGAAAAGTTTCGGGATTCCAATGCACTGTAAACTTTAAATTTGAGTCATGATATTTTTTTTAGTGTTTTCACAGAAGAGAGCTGCCGAGGGGGGAGGAAGCACAAGTGCAAGGATGCTGCGAAGGCTCCAGTAAGGCAAATACCTGTCATTAACCCATCGAGCTACATCCTCACTGAATCACAGATTTCTCTGCTTTCCAAGGGACTGGGCTTCGTCCCAACCATTAATTTCAACTTCTTTAATCGTTGTTGGATTTAAACAAATTTGCACGACTAATTACCATCAAAAATCATTTTCTCCAGCATCCATTAATGATATTTGCACCAATGACCGAGATTAGCGAGGAAGCTTCAACATTGCATGTTTGTTGATTCCATTATCTGGAATATCCGTGAAAACTATGTATATCACTTATTTGTCGACATTTGGAGAGTCTAAATTCTTCTCTCGAATCCCAATAACATGCCAGTGTTTATAAAAAGAAAAATTGAGGACTTCTAATCCCATTCACTCAAGACTATAGGCATAGACTTATTTCAAGAGACGGTTGGAGAGAGTTTTATTGGAAACTATTTACATAAAGTCAATAACGCAAAATTACCACAATTTTCAAATCTCACTTTGAGGAACGTAAGGCCATGCTACAGTTCTGAAAAACAACGAATCTGATTATACGACAAGCTGATACGGGGGAGGGGGGATGTAGTTCTTATTTTCTCAACGAAAAACATGTTGAATGATGCTCCGTGTATTTCAAGATTTCCAACGACCCTACAAATTTTTCATACCCAAACAAAATTGTGCAAACTTCTCGATTACGGTATATACTTAGGGGCCATCTCTGACAAATTAGCGGATAAATTATTCGTCCAATTCCCTAAAATTCCTATACTGCACTCCCTCCCCAAAATTCACAAAGAGACCTTCCCTACCCCCTTCGTCCCATTCATATAGTGGCATGGAATCCCTCACTGAACACCTAGGGGATTGGTTGAATGCTTCTCCAACCCATGGGACTGATGATACTGGGATATATAAAAGACACGCAGAGCCTAGTGATCAATCATGTCTAAAGCACCTTGGAACCAGCATTTGTCTGGTATCATGTGACGTGGTGGGACTTTACCCATCCATCCCCATAGGGCAAGGGAGTACCAAATGTTAGAAAAATTTCCTGGGAAACTTCGTAAATACTCCCAATGCCATCATGAGTTTACTTATCCTGAGTGTGGAATTTTTTGCTCACCAACAACTATTTTTCATTCGACAAGATCATTTTACATTCAAAAAGAAGGTGCATCGATGGGTTCCAATTGCTCAACTGCATTGGCCTATTATTTATATGTGCATATGGGAAGAGAGTAATCTCTGATGACGATTCGCCCTTCTCCTCCCACATCAGGTGGGATGGAAGGTACATTGATGAACCTCCTCCTGGTGTGGGAGGGGAGATGGGCATCGGCAGCTCTCTTCTGCGAATACCTTAATATCAATGACTTTCATTTTAAAGTTTACTTGGACTTGCTCCGGAGGAAACTATTTCTTTCCTTGCATGTAAAATTTAATCTGGCGTGGCAGATAAAGGGACTCACCTCATTTCTACCATATAGAAAAAACACAGCCAAATTCAATATTAACTTAGCCAACCTCCTTACACCCAATAACATGTCAGGGTAACATCCCTTTTGGGGAATTTATTCGCGTTAAGAGGATTCCACAGAGATGCTATTTTTTTGGAACTTCCCACCAGCCCTTGAAAGATTGAAATTAAGGGGGTTATTCAAACAACGTTTACTTTAATAGGGCCACTTTCAAAAAGCTTTCTCAAATACTCAGACATGAACTTCTTCCATCTGGAAATTCCGGTTTTACAACCAGTCAAAGAATCCAAGAATTAATTTTACTACAACATTTAGTCCCAATCATGGTAAAATTGTTAATATTGTTAAAAAATGTATACACTTTTGTTTATACAACCTAAACTATCGAGGGAAATTTATCAAAGACAAAATTAATTTTGTATCACGAAGGGCACAATCCCTGGTTAGCAATTCCTTTCCCCATGTCTTTTCTTGAACAAACAATTTTAAAAAGTAATAATAGGCTATCGGCCCCCCCCCCCCCCCCCCCCCCCCCCCGCTTGCAGACTTCATTTTGTGGTGTGGCCATACTTGAGTATTACTTGCAAATACTGCAAGCAACTAAGGAGTTTACGGCAACACTTACAGATAATAAACATAAAATATAAAACATACATTATTGTGCAATCGCAATGTAATCTACCTTATTTTTACATGCTGTTTATGCTCACTCCAGTATGGTTGGACACAGTTCAAATAGCACTCATAAACAGCGGATCAGCAGGATACTTCGCCGACATTCTAGAGATGACGTCCTCACACGTCTCCATGACAGCGCGACACTTCACGGTATGCCATGAAGGCAGACTCGATTCTTTCTAATATGTAACGTGAGCGAGTATAACATATCCGTTGGACGAGGGGGGGCGTACATGAAATGGAAACTCCTTCACAGAGGCATGGTGGAATCGTACATACTTAATAACCAGGTTTTCCCCATGGGCTCTCCTCAACATAAAGCATGATATATTGTTTCACTATTATGATGTATATATAACTTTGCTATCATATTCTCTTGCCTAAATAAAAATTATTTTCCCCACTCTGACGTTTCGTAAGGTGGTTTTGTTTACATTACTTGTATTTGTTTTTATTTTTTCTGGCACTTATGGGTTTAATTATCTATTTTCATGGGTATTTAAAAGGACGCTTCGTACCTTGCGTCTACACACATGACTAAGGGAGGAAGTCTCCCGAAAAACACGTCGGCTGTGCAATCACCACCACAATGGTCTTACTAAAAAATTGGCATTTTAAGATTGCCAAATAAAGTACATATTTTTACATTTTTTCTACTACATTTGAATTAAGTTGCTGGATTGCTTCATTTTTTGCATTGTATCGTTGTTGTGGAGTCTCTGCTCTGAATCCACAAGATCCGTGCAGCTGCACTACCATCTAGAGTCCAGGTGAGCTGAATTTGCATTGCACCTTATTCAAATCAGGATTGTCCAACCATTTGTGTGGATTATTATTTGGAACCTTCTCTCTGGAATAGAGTGAAGTATAAGTCTTGGAATATTTTATTTATATCAAATCCAGAATGGTGGATAGTACCAGAAGAATCACGAAGTGCACCTATAGTGGGAGGGCCCTTGTCAAAATTGGCTACTAGTCTGCTAGCCTAATCTCTGTATCTAAATTTTTTTGCTGAAATCATAGAGTGCTTATCTTCTTATGTTCCAACCAGTATTCATATTCACGTTTAGTTGAAATTCATGGAGATTTAAAGTTGAGTGAGAGATTGGTTTGAAAATCAGTATAGGTTTTCTTAGCTTCTTCTCAAATAATCGAAGTTTATCATTGACTAGTCTTTTGTGTTTTGGTGAATAATCTATAATGCGGCCACGTAGTTCTTGTTTTTCCAGATTCCCATAAAAGTGAGGGTGAAATTAAATCATTGGAGTTTTCTGCCAGAAATTCAAGCCAACATCCTCTCGATAAATGGGAGGGTAAATGCCAAAGACAATTAGATCCTTTAGGAACTGTGTTAAATAAATGGAAGAGAATAGGGGAATCAACAGATATGATCTAGCTGCCAATTTCACAAATGTCAAATCTATGGGAAGGTGATGGAGAAAATAGTAGTCAATACATGACCAGGAATCATGTGCGTGTAAGTAAAATGATTATTCTCGGCCTTCATGGTGCAGTTATCTTTTTTTTTATAAAATAATAACAAATTTTTTTTATTTTAATTAAATATAAAAAATAAAAACAAAAAAAATATAATTTTAATGATAATATTATTTTTATTTTTTTTTTTAAAAAAATTATATTTTAATAAAAATTTTATTTTATTTATATTTTATAATTAATTTAAAAAAATTAATAAAATATAAATTTCAAAAAAAATAATCAAAATATAACATAAAAAAATATAAAAAATTAAAAAACATATAATATTTTTCTTTTTTTATAAAAAAAAATAAAAAAAAAAAATAAATTAATAATTTATTCAATAAAATAAAAAAAAAAAAAATAAATTTTTAAAATAAAAATTTTTATATTAAAAAAATAAAAATTTCATTTTTTTTGCAAAATTATCATTCAATGTACACGTGTCGGCAAGGAATTCAGACAGAGAAAAGCGAATATCGTATTTGTGGAACCCAGACCCTCTCCATCTTCGAGGTTTAAACAGAATTAGAGATGGCCTCCACAATTTTCAGTGATGTATTGTCAGATATTATTTGATCTGAAATTTTACTGAAAAACACCTTCTGATCTCCATAAGGACCATAGATATGAAACATGGAAATTATGTCCCCTGCTAAATTTAGAGAAGGGAGTGACTAATAAGACAGTGAGGCAATTTTTTATTAATAAAAATGACTATACCATTCTTGTGTCTCACCGCCAGAGAGCCAAGAACTGAGCCCACCCATAAATGTTTAAAGCGGAAAAACTCCTCTTCTACCAGATGAGTTTCTTGTAAAAGGGCTATATTAATTTTTTGTTTCTGGACATGATGTAATAGCATCACACATTTAGAAGGTGACTTAAGGCCTTTACTGTTCCAAGAGATCACTTGGATGAAGCTAATAAAAAAAAAAAAAAAAAATAAAAAAAACAAAAGTATAAAAAAAAAAAAAAAATAAAAAAAAAAAAAAAATAAAAAAAAAAAAAAAAAAAAAAAAAAAAAAAAATTTAAAAAAAAAATAAAAAAAAAAAAAAATTATTTTATAAAAAACAAAAAAAAATTAAATTAAAAAAAAAAAAAAAAAAAAAAAAAAAAAAAAAAAAAAAAAATAAAAAAAAAAAAAAAAAAAAAAAAAAAAAAAAAAAAAAAAAAAAATAAAAAAAAAAAAAAAAAAAAAAAAAAAAAAAAAAAAAAAAATAAAAAAAAAAAATTTAAAAAAAAAAAAAAAAAAAAATAAAAAATTAAAAAAAAAAACAAAAAAAAAAAAAAAAATAAAAAAAAAAAAAAAAAAAAAAATTATCATGATAAAATGTTGGTGAGTGAGGTGCCTCATCTAACAGAGTTGAGAAAGAGGACAATATTTTTGTGGGGTTAGCACAATTATTACCAGACCATAAACAACAAAACAAAAGAAGAGCAAGAAGAAAATAAGAACACCAAAATTGAGAAGCACATTTTGGCCAACAAAAAGTTGTGACTAAAACCGTCAGCAAATTTGTGCTCTTGATCTTCCTTTTTTCCAACATGTTAATTGGACAAAAAGGACCCGAGTTTGTTATCATTGTACCTTCACTTGATCTGATGTTCCTCTCCCAGGTTAAAATATAAAATTGATGAAATTATTCCATATCAAGTAATGTATTACACATGCAACTATGCTTAACAATATAAATATAAACAAAGGATCTCCAATCTGGAGTACGCACCCCTCACATTTTTATAGATATTTTATCTCTTCATGGGACAACACTGAATAAATTATACTTTAATACAATGGTAAAGGAGCAGTGTACAGCTTTGATAACAGTGTAAATTTGTGTGTCTTCAAAATAACTCAACACACAGCTCAAGTCGCAACCACGGAGCAACAAATGTGAGCTACACTCTAAGTGAAAAGACAATTGTGTCCTAAGTGAAAATATTTTGTGTGGCCACTATTATTTTCCAACACTGCCTTTACTCTCTTGAGCATGGAGATCACTAGAGCTTCGCAGATTGCCACTGGAACCTCTTCCACTCTTCCATGATGACATCATAGAGCTGGTGGATGTTAGAGACCTTGTGCTCCTCCACCTTCTGTTTAACCCCTTATCGCCGGAGACAGTTTGGCATCTCTGACAAAGGTCCCATTTTTGAATTATGGCATGTGTCTCTACGTTGGATAACTTTTTGACACACTTTTATTTCACATGCTGATTCAGAGATTGTTTTCTCGTGACAAATTGTGCTTTATAGTTAGTAGAATTTTTTCGTGCAAAAAGGCCACCTTCGTTTATTTTTGTGTGTAAGACAGATAGTTATTCCTACTCAAAATAGCTTATTTCAACTAGCTTCACCATTTGTCTACTGTAGGTTGGCATCTTTTATTTTAATGTCTTTTTTTTATTTACGTCTTAGGGGGCTTAGTATTTTTGCAGTAATTTTCAATTTTCAAGTAAATTTGCAATATACATTTTTTTAGGACCTGTCCACGGTTATAACGTTGAGTTTGATTGGGCCTGTTTGTTAGATACTACATAAATGACCTCATCTAAGAAGTACACCCCTTTTTTTTAGGCGCCTATTATCAGGTTGGCAGTTGACATAAGGGTTATATTTATTTATACACCCATGAATAATACCCATTGTTGGAATCTTCAAACCTTTTGAATATTGACAGGGGTGTCTGGGTGTTTTTTGCCCACTGGTGATCACAATTTTTTTTAGTGTTAAGCTGTGAAAATTTAAAATTGTTATGTTTTTCATCCAAACTGCTACTTTAGCTGAAACAGTTTCATGTTTTACATGTGTTCACTGGTATATTAGCACCACACCAAAAATCCTCTTCATGTTGGTGCATGCAGGGGGTTACGGGTGGGAGTGTATTTTTGCTTACTGGAACCTCAGATTTTGGTGGGGACATGTGCATTGCCAAAGACCACCCAAAGTTCAGAACATGTGAAACCTTCCAGAAGTCACCCCATTTTAGATTCAACACCCCTCAGGGATCTCATCTAGGGGGCATACTGTGCATTTGTGGGCGCCACAGGTGTCACATAGTTTGTTTTCAGTATTGGGCTATGAAAATGGGGGGAAAAACCGGGCAGTTCCGCATAGTTTTGTGGGCTTCATTCTTAAACTGTTCGCCGTAAGGGATAAAAAACAGGGATTTAACTATAACAATATTTCTTGTGGTGGGAAATTTAACAATGATATAATTTTTATAGAGTTTTTTTTGTTTTCTTATTTTTACACAATGAAATAGGTCTATTAAAAAATTGCGTTTTTAGTTGTCCTCTTCTGACAACCACGCTTTTATTTATCTTTTGTATGTATTCGGAGATGATTTGGGCTTTTTTTTGTGGGATGAGTTGATGTTTTTATTAGTACCTTTTTGGGGGGACATTTGAAGCTTTGATAACATTTTTATTAAGGTTTTTGTGAGGCATTTTGAACAAAATACAAATATTCTGGTAGTGTTTTTGTATTTTTATTTTTGTGACAGCATTCACACACGTGCGTATAAATTACATTCTAGATTTATCAGCAGTTGTACGATTTCAGTGATACCAAATTTGTATTTTTTTGTAATTGTTTACTGCTTTTTATACCAATAAAACCACTTTTATTCGTAAAAAGGAAGACTCGTTTTTGCTTCGTCGCAGTTGGGTAGCCATATATTTTTTTATTTTATGTGTTCGGAGCTGTGTAGGGGCTTGTTTTTGCGGGATGAGTGACGTTTTTATTGTTATTATGATTTTTGGGGACAAGACTTTTTTGATCAGTTTTAAATCTGTTTTTTGGAAGGCAGGGGTGACGATAAAATACTGCATACTAAGGAGTGTTGTTTATTTTAATTTTAACAGCGTCACTGTGCAGTATCCATGACAAGTTAGCTTTACTCTGTGGTCTATACGATTTCGGCGATACCCAATTTATATAGTTTTTATGTTGAAAGCACTTTAAAAAAATAACAAAAGTATTTTTTTTGTGTAAAATCACAAGTTTTATGCATCGCTGTCTTCTGATTGCTAAACTTTTTTATTTTTCGTATACAGGAGGTTGACTTTTTTTTGCAGGATGAACTGATGTTTTAAATGGTACTAATTTGGTGTTCATTTGAGTTTTTAATCGCTTTTTATTCCATTTTATGTGCAGCGAGATGAACAAAAATCGCAATTCTTTGACTGTTTTTTTAAAAAAAAAAATTTAACAGTGTTCACCATACGGGTTAATTAATGTGACACATTTATAGGACAGGTCGTTGCGCACGTGGCGATACCAAATATGGGTTATTTATTTATTTTTGATCCTTTTTTGATGTCGGTTTGGGTCTGTAAAGGGGAAAAGGGCGGTGTACGTGTTTTAATTTTTATTTTTTGTGTTTGTGTTATACTTTTTCACTTTTATTACTTTTTTAAAATTTACACTTTTTTTTTACTTCCTTCCATAGGGGATTTATAAACCAATTTCAGATTTCTGATCGGTTGCTGTTATAAGGCAAAGCCATTGCATAGCCTTGTGCTATTGCATATTCGCTAGCAAACTGTCAGTTACGATGCCCACTATGGCATTGTGGGCATCGTGACGTCAACAGCGATTCGGGAAGTGATCTTCAGGTCCCGGGGCAGCCTGGTAGGAGATCTGGTAGGAGCAGGCAGGAGGGGCTTAATTGATCTTAATTGATCGTCGGAGTTAAGTGCTTAAACACCCGCGGGCGGAGCTCACTAGGCCGGGGGTGATGTGGCATGAAGCCAGCGGTTTTTTACCGTGGTCCATGTGCAATCGTGCGTGGCTCGCTGCAAGTTCGCGTGATCGCCAGGAAGTATGCATACGTCCATTTGCGGGGAAAGTCACTTCCCGCTAGGGCGTATGCATAAGTCAATTAGTCGGGAGGGGTAAAGTTGTCCAACATTGCTTAATATAATATAGGTATGGAGACATGCTTGGCAGTTCAAGGAAGCTTACCCTACTGTTTCAATTAGCTAAGGCAGTGGTCGTCTTTCTGGTGGTTTTGGGTCATTATTATGTTGGAATACTCTCCTGTGGCCCAGTTTCAAAAGGGAGGGGATCATGTTCTGCTTCAGGATGTAAAAAGATACATGGTTCCTCAATTATAGGTACAAATCCCCAAAGCCAACAGCATCAAAAAAGCCCAAATCACGACACTCCCACCCCGGCTTGACTGTAGGCAAGACACACTCGTCTTTGTACTCCGCACCTGATTTCCGCAACACATGCTGGACACCATCTGAACCAAATAAGTTTATTTTGTTCTCATCAGACTACAGCACATGGTTCCAGAAATCCGTGTTTTAGGTTACTTGTCTGCATTGTCTTCAGCACCTTTTGCAGGACTTCTTATGCATCATTTTAGAAGGGGCTTCCATCTGGGACGACAGCCATGCACGTCATGGTCTGAGCACTGATAGTTGAGCCCCCACCCCAGTAACCTCTGCAGCAGTGCCAGCAACACACATACATCTATTTTGGAAAGAAAATCTCTGTATATGATTCTGAGCACGTGCATCCAAAAACTACTTGGTGAGGCTGTTCTGAGTTTTAAACCTGTCTTGTTAAAAACATGTTGGTCTTGGGACCCCATGCTGCAGCTATCTGTTTCAGGGTGTTGGCATTTTTTTTTCAGATCTCCTCAAACAGTTCTTTGCCATAAGGTGCCATGTTTAACTTCCAGTGACCAGTATAAGAGAGTGTGGGAGTGCTAACACCAAATTTAACACACTTGCTCCCCACACCTGAGAACATGTAACACTAATAAGTCACATGAAACAAGGGAGGGAAAATGGAGAATCGGGCAAAGTTGTCCCATTTTCCCTCTTGTTGACAGCTGTGTAACGGCCGGGATAGTGGATCCTCTGGACTGCCGCAAGCGATGGTGTAAGCACATGGCCTGCGGGCGAAATTAAGTGATGTCCCGGTCTTCACCAGAGGCCCGCCGCAAAGCGGGTGGACTTGCTGTGGGCGTGCGTTACCAGGTCGTACCCCCTGAGGGACTTGCTTGCGGTGCAGCCGAGGTGTGTGTGGTACAGACTGTGAGCGCGTAGATGCAGTCGGGGACGGCGAAGGTCAGGGCAGGTGGCAAGGTTTCAGAGTAGAGAACGTAGGCCGGAGGTCAGGAACACGACAGAGTCATGTAACATGATAACGCTTTCTTGGGCACGGAGGAATAGATACAGCAGGGATAGTGGACGTGGATCCATGAACTATATAGTGGTCGCAGCGCCCGGCAATTAACCAATTACCGGCGCGCTGGCCTTTAACATTTACATGAACGAGGCGTGTTAGGGTGCGCGCGGATGCGCATTCTCGGCGGAAGGGGAGAGAGAGGAAGCGCGGTCAAGGTAAAGTGGATGGGGCTGGTACGCCCGCGACCAGTAGCCTGGGCTGCGGCGCCACCCGTCCCCACCGGGTGCTGGAAGTTAGATAAGACCGGGTGCGCCCGTGACCCACGGACCGGCAGGTGGCACCACCCGTTACAGTACTCCCCCCACCTTAGACCTCCTCTCCTTTTTAGGCTGCAGAAACCTGCGGATGAGATCATGATTCAAGATATTCGATTCTGGCTCCCAGGGTCTTTTCCCTAGGTCTCGAAGTCCTACCAATACACCGAGGATGAAATGCTCTTTCTGACCGAGACTTCATGGCCAAAAGATGACCTTTACTACGAAAGATGTCTGCAGAATACGCTACCGGGGATGCGATAACTATCTTCTGAGGAGAAACCGGGTCAGGGACAGAGGTTTAAGGAGGGAGACATGGAAGGATTTTTGGATCCAGTGCGATGGAAGAAAGCAGAGTTTGTACCACACTGGGTTAAGCTGCCGTGCGCACCTTGAAGGGTCCCAGGAAGCGAGGGCTCAACTTGTACTGGGAATCTTCAGGGTACGGACTTCAAGGAAAGCCAACCTTGTCCCCTGGGAGGAATTGTTCGGAGCAGGCCTTCTCCCTCTTGTCTGCCTGCAGACTTTCATACGAGAGAGGCCAGAAGTAGGGAACGTCGAGTCTCTTGCCAGATGGCCTTGATATCCCGAACTTGGTCATCGACAGCGGGCACCTCTGAATCTGTGGGCAGGAGGATGGGGGGGTCGCAGGTCGCAGCCATAGACCACAAAAAATGGAGTGACACCGGCTGCATCCGAGTCACGAGGGTTGTAACAGAACTCAGCCCAGTGGAGCAGCTGCCAGTTGTCCTTGAACAATCCGGCTACAAAATGATGCAAGTATTCTCCAGAATCTGGTTTAAAACTCCCTCCACTGTTCATTGGACTAAGGGTGGCAGGCCGATGAAAAGTCTAACTTGACTGAAAACGGGAACACAGCACACATCCCAAAATCGGGATACGAATTGAACTGCCCGATCGGAGACGATGTGCGAAGGTAACCCATGTAGACGGAAAATATGCCGGAAGAAGTGACGGGCCAATTGTGGAGCAGACGGCAGGCCAGGAAGAGGCAAAGTGGGGACACCTTCGAGAATCGATCGTGAACCCAGCTTGACTGACTTTCCCGAAGACATATGTAGGTCCGTGATGAAATCATGGTACGTGTGTCTAAGGAGTTTTTGTACGGGCAGCGGCAGTATGAGACTGTGGACTGTGGCTTGGGACTTTTTCGAGCACACGTGACACAGGATAGGGTGAAGTCCTTGGACGTTTGTGTCAGAGCTGGCCACCAGTAGTGCCGGAGAGATCAGGAGCATTGGACTTCCGTAACTCAGGGTGACGCAACAGTGGAGCTATGACCCACTCCAGTATCTTTTCCTGTGTTGCGGCGGCATGTAAGTCTTGCTCGTAGGGAACGTTCTCGGAGATCTACTTGGGAGCCACGTGAACAAACCGTTTTGGAGAAATAATGTGCTGTGACACAGGTTCTTCACCAACAACATCATAGGCACGATAGTGGGCGTCAGCCTTGACATTTTTCTCAGCAGGCGAATGTGAATGCGAAAGCCAAAGCGTGAGTAAAAGAGGGAACCACCTGGCTTGGCGAGGGTGTAGATGCTGGGCGTCTGAAGATACAGGAGATTCTTCGTGATCGTTAAGATGTCAATTGGGTGACGAAGCCCCCTCACAGCAGATGTCACATTCCTCCAAGGATAACTGATGGCCAAGAGCTCCCGATCCCCAATGGCATAATTCCGCTCTGCCGCAGGGAAAAGGTACTGGAGAAAAACCCGCATGTGAGAGTTTCCTTTTGGGTGCTTTTCTGTGTGAGAACTTGCCCCTGCACCCAAGGAAGAGGCACTCCACCTCCAAGAAGAAAGGCTTCTGGGAATCTGGGGGACCAAGCAGGCGCCGAGAGAAGGAAGTCTTTTGTTCGTTGAACGCCTTTTCAGCCTCAGGAGGCCAACATCTTCGGGTTTGCGTTCTTCCTGGTGCAGGGCCACAATGGAGCACCTGGGTGGAGAAGTGAGGAATGAAATGTCGATAATAACTTGGCGAACCAGGAAGCGCTGTATCGCCTGAAGGCTGACAGTACGGGCCATTGCAGAACTGCAGAGAGTTTAGCTGGATCCATCTGCAGACCCTTAGCAGAGGACTATATATCGAGGAAAGGTAAGCTGGTCGGATGGAATAAACATTTCTAAGTTGGAGTACAGACGGTTGTTGCGGCAGATGTCTAGAAAACCTGGCACTCCTGTGTCCGATGGGTCTGGATGTCTGGGGAAAGATACACTTATTATTTTTTATTTTTTTTTTTTTTTTTATTTTTTTTGGGAGTCGCAGTGTGTACAATAGATCCCTGATGTAGTCAATTGACGAATTCTTGTAATAACGGCCAGAGCGTTGCAAAGTCCAAAGGGCTTCACAATATATTCAAAATGCCATCTCAAGGTATTGAAAGCGTTTTTCCATTCTCCCCCTCTCTATTCTGATGAGATTATAGGCCCCTCGCAAATCAATTGGAGGAATACTTTTGCCCCTGGAGTCGATCGAAGAGCTTTCAGTAGATCAACAGAAGTAGTAGAGATTCTCACCGTGATTTGTTTTTTACTCTAGAATCAATGCATGGGCGAAGAGAGACGTCTTCTTCTGCACAAAAAAGAACCCTAGCACCGGCCGGAGAGGACGAATTGCGAATGAAGCCCTTCTGCAAATTTTCCTGTTATATATGGATATGGCCCGAGTCTAGGGCATGGACAATGGATAGACCTTCCCTGAGCGGGGCCTAGTGCCAGGGAGAAGGTCAATTGGGCAGTCGTATGGCGATGGGGCAGGCAGCGTCTCAGCCTGTTTCTCCGGAAAATTACTTCGCAAAATCATGGTACTCCAGTGGTTGGCTCGTGAGGCTTGAGGGGCTAACCCAGCGGAGAAGTCGGTAGTCACCAAAAGAGATCTGGTCACTCCGGTCCCAACGCAGGACCTCTTCGTCTTCCTGTCAAGCGTTGGGGCATGACGTTGGCCAGGGAAGCCCCATTGGATCGCAGTGGAAGACCGAGGCAATACGTGGAATGAGATACTTCTACTTGTGCAGGATCCCTATGCGGAGGGGAACCGGGCAGGTGATGAAACTGAATGGGATCACTAGGGCGCACTCCACTGATTGAGGAATAACCAAAGGCCTTTTCCAGGCGAAGTTACAGGCAGGTGATAAACGGGAAACCAAAGAGGTGTGGGGAGAAAAATTCCCGGCAGACCCCAAGTCAGGATGGCGGCACCGGAACGAGAGCCCAGCGTCAGGAAGTGTCCTCCACCGGTATCAATCAAACATGGAGAGGAAGAATTAGCACCTAGGGAAACGCCTCTCCCACGGAACCTTGTTGCGAGCGTTTCAAGCGGTGAGGACGCACGGGCAACTTCTTGTGAAAATGTCAGACTGGCCACACGTAGAGAGATAAGTTTCCACGCGACGGCGGGACAGCTCCTGCTCCGACAAGTGGGCCCGCCCCACCTGCATGGGTTCCTCACCAGAAGTCGGTGGAAGTGGCTGCAGCGACCTTTGGAATACTGGAGCCAGACGAGGTAGTCGGCATGGGCGCGCGCTGTCTTTCAGCGAAGCGCACGTCTATGCAGGTGGCCAGGTGGATTAATTCGCCCAGGGAAGATGGGGATTCTCTTGCTGCAGTGCTCCTTGACCCTTCTGGACAGGCCTTATTGAAGGCGGCATCATTTCCAGGAAAGTCGAAGTCAGGTGTCGGAACTTTACCGCATAATCGCCAACGGGGGAGTCACCCTGGCGTAGATTAAGAAGTGCCGTCTCGGAGGAAGGCCTGCAGGTCCGCAGTCACCGGGTCTTTCCGGTCCCAGAGGGGGGTCACCCAAGCTAGAGCCTTTCCGGATAGCAGGCTCACCTCTGAATTGCGGATCCTTAGAACTTACAGTGAGAAACTAGATCGGTCTTCAGTTCCATGTGCATCGCACTGGGTAATGAAAAGGGGCAGGTTCGGGCCCCCTCGAATTTGGTGGGTAGAGGTAACGCAGTTAGGCCCCCCGGTGCCAAGGAAACAGCTGTTTTAGGAGGTACCCCAGCGGAATTGGATCTGTGGGACCGGATTGCCCCATTGGCAGAAAAGGGCCCAATTTGCTGTGCCCGTTGAGCGTCTGTTTCGATTGCTGGGCGCAAGGTTGTAAGGTCCCCAATTAGGAGGGTCTTGCAGGGTCCTGGTGGATCTTTCTGTAACGCCCAGTGTGGTCCCCTTGGGGAATGCCGCAAGGGGGTGAGCCCGCCAAAGGGGCGGAAACTAGTAGGTGGTTTTAACCAGAGCCCCCCGCAAAGCGGGATGGGTTCTTAGGCGGGGTCTACCAGGGCGCAACCCTGACGTGACTTGGTTTTGGGGGCGCCCAGGTGAGCATGGGAAGAATCATGGGCATGCGTAGTCGGGGGCAGGCGGCAAGGTCGGCATGCGGAAGGTTAGAGTCGAGAAAGTAGGTGGAGGTCAGGAAACGACGGAAAAACAATGAAAAGTTTTTTTAGTTGATGCAAAAAGATCCGAGGGAAGGGATTCTAAAAATGCGTGGATTCTAAAAGTATAGGGGGCAGACCCTGAAAAATTTAACAATTACCCGGGGCGTGGCCTTTAAAATTTTCTGAACGAGGCGTGCGCTGGGGGCGGCATGGATTTGGGTGGGGGGGAGAGGCAGGGGCGGAGCGGGGGAGGTAAGTGGATGGAGTGGGTTCGCCCCGGGGAGTAGCCGGCAACGGCGCCCCCGTCCCCCCCGGGGTGGGGAGAGGGACCGGGTGCGCCCCCAACCTGCGGGCCCGGTGCGCCCCCCACCGTTAAAATGTTTAGAATTGATGGTATGTGTTAAGTTTTTTGAGGGCAACCCCAAATTTTTTTGTACTTTTTGTGAGTATGTA
>JAODAL010044005.1:0-33297 GCA_025379985.1 Phyllomedusa bahiana
GATATGTCTGCCCTCACCTCCTGTCTTTTTCCCCCTCCTTGTAATTGAAAGCCCTCGGGGTAGGGTCCTTCTCCCTCTGTCGTGCCAATTGTATTACCCTTATCACTGTACTCGTTTGACTTATGTAATGTATGAAACCCCCCCTCGAATGTACAGCGCTCTGGAATCAATTTGGCGCTTTTTAAAATAAATAATAATAATAATAATAATTTTAAATGATCGACTTTTTCTATACATTGAAAACGATTTTATTCAACTTTGATATTTTTCTTTAGTCATTCATTATTTTTAAACACAACTTATTTTGCTATTCACTAACATGCTTAATGATTTGTTTCTGATTTCTAGCCTGTCTAGAAACTTAATACATGTTAGGCGCATTCCTTCTGCGCCTAAGTTCCGCACTGTGCCTCACACACTGGCGAGGCGGAGGGAACTTTACACCGCACTTCAGGCACCGACATAAATCAGGCACAGCTTACACTAAGAATAACATGAAAACGGTTGCTCCGACGCGCCGATCTTCATACATGTCGCCCCTAGAAGATCTCTTTGCAACATTAAATGCTATAGATCAGTAATTCCTATTTAGTAAGCTTTACTTTTATACTAAATGTTTCAAAAGCTGAAATCCTTAGGTTATTCTTTGTCATCTACTAACTTAACTAAACCTAAATGTTCCATTTCATTTTTGGCGAAATCAGTTTTATTGACACAAACACAACATGCAATAATAATTATAGTGATGCGAAAGAGAAAAACAGAAAAGAAGTAAAAATAAACAAAATGAGAATGTCATATTGTATGAAACACATCCCAAATGTGCTAGGCCTAGCAGAAGCATTGTGTAATTCAAATCTGACAAATGCAGAAATGTCCATCTTGAAACATTAACTTAAAAGAAGATAAACAAGATGCAACAAGACAAGACTATAGAAAGGAACAAACAATAGGAAAGGATGTGAAGACAAAGAAGGATGAAGAAATCTTCATATTGTATAGTGAATGAAAACACAGAGAAAGTAATATAACTAAAGTGTACTAGAGTCAAGTTATTTGCGGAGTTCAAATTAGTTCATGTAGACTTCCACACATCAGAGAAGCTGGAATACTTATCAGATGATATAGCTCTCAGCTCCTCCATCCTCATAGTGTAAGGCACTAATAGAAAGCTCCAAGAGGAGGAGGATCTACTTTCTTCCAATTTGCTGCTATAATCTTGTGAGTGGTAGTCATAGAAAGTCTAAGAAGCCGCTTCTTAGCCCTAAATGTAGGACCTGAAATTAAAGAGTCACTTCATTCAGAAAGTAGTATTTTGTTTTTAGAATTTTTAGCAATATATTTTTTGGCAGTCCTATGCAATGAAAAATTACATAGATTGTTCTTCTCTTGCACTTTTAAATGTCAACGCAGACTTCTCACTTTACTTCAGCAGCTTCTTATCTCTATATAGTTTTCTTACAATAGTAAGTAGTGACATAATTATTGTCTGGACATGGATAGATAATATTAGGGCAATCACTAGCAATACATGGAAGGATAATGGAGTAATCTTTTTTCTGAACTAGATAGGGGGTTTCTTCATACTTTTCAGGTAATTGTTTAGAAACACTTACCATCTCAGACACATACTACCCTAAAAAGAATTAACCAACGAAGCAATCCTCTCGTTGCTGTGTTATAGAAAGTAAAGAGAGTAATGGACATAGAGGAGCTTCAAAAAATTATATAGAAAAAACAAACACCCAATTAAAAAAATTCATATAAAAGTCGCATATTATCCAAAGGGAAGCAAGTTAATCCTGCTCACTTGGAATGTTCACAGTCCCAACAGTGCCTCTGGAGCTGTTTTCAATGGAGATCAGAAACAATTTTGACAGCTTGACCAGCAATTAGGTAAAATTTTCACTGTAATAATAAAATACATAGATAAAAGGAAACCCAAGCACAATGTTCATGTGATCCCATAAGAAAGAGACTCACTAAAGAACATGTTAACAGCTTTCACATTTCAGTCTATAAGTCCTTAGTCATAGCTACGACTATGACCTCAAAGTCTCAAACGCGTAAGCTATTAACATGTTCTCTGGCATGTCTCTTTTTTATGAACATTTGAACTGATGTGCCGGTCAAGTCATCCTCCTGGTTTCTAATAGTCGCATATTACTGATCAATACTCGAAAGGAAAACTTTCAATGGCAGGGTCCTTTTAAAGACAATACAGCCATTTAAGGATCACAAGTAACTTAAGTTTTCCATTGCTGTGTGCAGTAGCACCTTAACTCTCAGGAAGCAAACCTACTGTCTTGGGGTTTTGTTTGACTCAGATATGTCTTTCACTCCCTATATTCTCTCACTTGCACATCAAAATTCATTGTTGCTCTGATTTATTCTTGTCTTGTTTACTGTAATTGGTCATGACTAATCTATCTTCCCCACTCCAAACTGTCTCATCCCTACTCTATCCTAAATGCATCATGAATGTTCATCTTTCTGTGCATTAATAAATGTGTCCAAACCATGTATAAAACAAGAAAAAACTTTGGAGATTTCCTCCGGTTCACATATTTGATCAAAGATGTTTAAGCTGCCCACGACTTTCAACGATGATCTCAAATAGGGAAGTCCCTACACTATCTTTTTAACTCTCAATAGAGCCACATTCAGGAGCCTCTCACTGGTTCCACCGACCTCCTTTATCCAGAGAGAAAAAAAATATAAAATACCCCAACCTACATAGCTGCACTATTTAATGACACCTGTGAGAGTGGTCAGGTGCAGAAAATCCAAATGTAGGCACCCTTTCTTCCCCATATAGGGGTTAAAATCAATATATACCAAATATAACGTAGGGATCTGCACAAAAAAACACTTCTGAAAAAAACATATGCAAACCTAATGGTGCCACTGGCAGGGCTGCGGCACACATATAAATTTGATATATATATAAATATATTATATATATAAATATATATATAAATATATATATATATATATATATATATATAAATATATTAGTATATATATATTATAAATATATTATATATATATATATACAAGTACACGACGCACTCCACTGCCATTGGCACCACTACTGCAAAAAGGAAATACATTACGTTGTAAATCCGTAAAGAATCATTTATGCGTCTATCATACATGAAAAAACTTTGAGATTCTCGTTTCACATAATTGTGATCAAAAGATGTTTAATCTACCCACGACTTTCAACCGTGATCTCAATAGGGCAGTCGCTACACTATCTTATACCTCTCAATAGAGCCACATTCAGTGGGGGGGCCTCCTCACTAGTCCACCTGAACCCTTCCCTTTATCCAGAGAGAAAAAAAATATAAAAACGCCCAACCTGCAACTGCACTTCTTTATACAGCCTGTGATTAAGTGACAGGAGCAGGAAAAATCAAAATGGAGGCACCCTTATCCTCCCATATAGTTTTGAAATCATAAAGGCTATAAAGTCGTATAGATAGGCTGGAGATAAGATGAAAAGTAATTAGAATAGCATGTCGTGAATGAAACTAATGATACTGATCCTGCTTGGAGGACCACATGTCCTCATCAAGACACTCTTGCAGTATGTGGAATAAAGGGTGAGAGCAGCAAAAATACATTTCAAATTTAATGTAGTCAAAATTTAAATTTCAAAAATCTGAAGACCATAATCAGTAGGTTATTTAATGTAAAATTAGTTTTAGATTCTTTTAGTTTTAAATACATTTAATAGGAGATATTTTTATATTTTTGGGATATTATATATTTTTATATTAATTTTATATGATAGCTTTTTTATTAAAATTAAATAATTTTAAATTTTATGATAGTTGAAAATTTATCCAGAAATTACTTTTTTATTAAGTACTGGTGTAAGTTGAGAAATATTGGACATTTTTGCCCCTTAACACAAACAAATCTAGCTCCACTTTGACTCCTCATGCTCAGGCAGACCACATTTAAATAGGTCTGCCTGCCGAAGCAGTAATGTGCCTGGTTTTGCCGAACCACATTCAAATATGTGTCTAATATTACGAGTGTAGTGCGACATGGCCCCAGAACGCCCCCAAAACGCCCCCACGTACGTTAGGCGCATTAGACATTGTAGCCGGCTCAGTTAGGTGCACTGTATGCTAGAAAAAGGGTCAAAAACCCTTTCATACATGTCACCCTAAATCTGTATATTCACACATTGGTTGGCTGGATGATTGTTTCGAGCAGCTTTATGTTTTTACTTTGTTTACCTTTCTTTTCACCCTTGTTTCCTCAAAGGTTGTAAAGTCTTGCAAAGAGTCCTCACTCCCATAATGTAAATTAATGAATAATTTGGTACTCTGTAAATGTCTGATTTTGATCCAAGATTAACCCCATGTACTGTGCTACAGAATATACTAGCAATATACAACAACAATAAATATGTCAGATAGGGTTACAACTGTTTTTATTGGCTCATAGCATGTCAGAAAAATGGCAAAGCCCTATTAATACATGTTACCCATAGTGCTTTAAGTTAGAAATACATTTTGGTCGATACATTCCTTGCTTATTTAAAGAAAAAATATCAAAATGTTTTGAAAATTTCAAAAAATTTACCATTTTCTGATTTCAAAAATGTCTACATGTGATAGTTACACCACAGAAATTAGTTTATAACTAACATCTACCATATATCTACTGTGCATTGGCATTATTTTTTAAATACCTTTATTTTTTACGACAGTAGGGTGTTTAGAAATTAATAGCAAATCTTTTAAATTTCTAGAAAATTTTGCAACACAGATTATTTTAGTACCAGTCCAGTTCAGACATGGTTTTGAGGGACCTTTATGTAAAATGATTCCCCGTGATTGCCCATACTAAATCCATAATAAGAAACCATACTGCTAAAGAATTTAAAACTGCATTTGGAAAGTATGTTAATACCTCGTAGGTATTTCACATAAAGTAATGCATAGTGGAAGTGAAATGTGAAAACTTCCCTCTTATAGATAAGCAAATTTCCTCAAAATTCGATTTTGGCTGATTCGTCAAATTGTTAAATAACCAAAAAATTCACACAGAACATGTATAGGGTGGTTTATAACATTGTGACAATGCAGAATAATATGCATAGGGAGCGAGGTTTGGTATTAAAACAATACGTGTGATTTAGTACGACACGCAGATGACAGGCGCCGCTTCTTAGAATCGCTTCCACACTTCACTTACCTGTGCAGTTACGAGGTCAAAACTGACCAAAATAACTGAATTGGTAACACACCTAACAGGTTAATGTCATCTAGTCCCCTTCTGGCCAAAGATGTAGAGGAGTAGGGGCTAACACCAAAAGCACAGTGGTCACCGACAGTCATGCGTAGCGTTGATTGTTGAAAATCGTCCTACTCGCGGTGGGCAGTTTTTTGCCAAAGGCACTGGAGGAGGTGAACATGGCTATATGTAGAATCTGTGGGCAGAAAGCAAAGCGTGGCCAGGGAGCTAACATTGGCACCACGGCCCTGCGTCAACATATGCAGCATCACCATCCAGTGACCTGGGAGAAAGGTGTCTCAGATGTGGTTGGTCCCATCCCCTTCTCTCAGTGCAACAGCATCAGCACCCTAGTGGCAAGCATCGCATTTCAGGCAGTCAAAAGCTCCACCACCTCTCTGCCGAAGGGAGAGCTGTCTGTCATTCCCATCAACTACCGGTCAGATGCTCCTGCTCCTCACCACTCATACACACCTGCAGTTGCTCATTGAGGCGATTAACAAAGAGACAGTATTATGTTCCAGCCATCTTACGACGCAGAAGCTGACCGCCGCTCCTGTCCAAGAGAGTGGTACTGCTGTCCCTCCCTTTTTCAAGTGATAAAACTCTGCACCGTTCAAGAGAACTGATAGGCTTGTGCCAAGGTACAGATGTGGAGAGTCAGTGCAGTGGGGCATAGTTACCCCAAGGAGAACTCGCTTTCCACTATTAGAAATTGTGGAAGACTCACCATTTGGTCAAGATGAATCATGGACGTGGGATCTGCCAGGGAATTCCACACACCAAAGCATGGATGCAATCAGAGTTATATCAGCCATGACCCTCAACCCAATCTTTGACAAATGAGTCCTGGATTCTTCTGGCTTACCTGCACTGTTCTAATGCTGTCACCCACCTGATTCCTACACATTTGCTGCCATCAGCTCCCTTCTACCACCTCCATTTACCAGGAACTGGTATTTGCCACCCACCGCCCCACTTCTTCACTGACCATTATGTAGCCATCTGATTGCTGCGCCACTCACCCCACTCAGGTCTTCTCATGTTGCTGCTACTGCTGTCACATCCAGTATGTTCACCATCTAACTCTCCTGCTTGATGCTGTTGCCGCCGCCCACTTTCGATCATTATGTCCAGCTAGCTGCCGCCACCCCCTCAAAAATATGTCATTGTGCTACTCTCGGGCCTAATGCTGCTTTGCTGCCAGCACCAAAAACTCAACACTGTGAAATTGTGACAATCTGTGGCTAACTCAATCTGCTGCCATCTCCACAATCTGTCATTGTGCCACTTCTGTAAACTACTCATCGCTGCTGCCACCCTCCACAAACTGTCATTGTGCCTACTCTGTAAACTAATCATGCTGCTGCCAACTAATCATACTCTCACTCGAACCATACCCTGTGGTTTCCTCCTGAGCTGTTTTTCCACCTCCACCGCCCCTCTAATGATGTTCCACTATGTTTGCTATTCCTCCCCTTCTTTAAATCTGTCATAAGAGAATGAAAAGGACAAACACAACCGATTGTGTCTTTGTGAGGAAGCATAATGGAGGCCAGTATACATGGTTCCTTTAACCGTGCATCACAGGTAGCCAAAAGCAGGAATGGATACGGAAACACAGAAGACATGCAAATATTCCTTTACATGTTATCTCTTTTTTTGGATCAACTCGCTGTTTTCTTTTTGGTTTTTAAAGCAATGCGATCGGATAATTAACGATTGAAACGGACACAGATTGATTAAATAAGGTCAAAATGATCAGATGAACATCAATGTAAAAATTACTGCCACGCCACCCTCTCCACATGTACCATGTTTAAACAGAATCCTCCACAATAAGTAAAAAATTAACTGTTTGCCCACAGATTAGCAATATCCCAACAACGAACTAGAAGATTTGAGATGAGTGTAAGGGAGCAACAAACTACTAATTTGAACGAGAGTCCCCCAACAAGAACATGAAAAAATGTACTCTTTGCCACAGATAGCAATATCAAGTGTTGAGCGATAATTATCGACAAAGTTGAAATCGGCACGGTTTTTATGTTGAATCGGATTTTTTAGATCACGCTGATAATTTAGGTTAAAATCCTGTGCATAATCATTAATATCCACGCCATATGTCGTCGCTTCCAGTCATCTTGGCGGCCAGCAAATCAGCTTAGAGATAGAGCATGGTGAGCTGTGTGTGCCGACGTCATGACTGGGATTGTTTAATGGTTTGCGATTGGCTGGAAAAAGTCACATGACCCTCCGTTTTACGATATAACGTAGCCCTTCCTGTTCATGATCAGTGGTGGGTGTTAGTATCTCAAAGGAGTAGTACGTTCGCTCTTCCGGTTCTGTGCTAACAGCTCAGCGAAATTAATTCTATTTGTGTTCACAGATACAGCTATACTTTAAGCTGTGAACCTTAGAACTTATGTAGAGATTCAGAGATTTGCAATTTTATAGGTAGTTAGTCTGAAGAAATTTTAAATGAGCATCTACCGCTGTTCAAGTCACGGTGGGAGCGGGGGGGGGGGGCGGGTGAACTACAGACAAGCTCGCTTTAACGGATACTAGATATTGTGCACCCAGACTTAGTGTAGACCAGTGCAGTGCAATAGCTTTAGTTATTATTAACAGTTTTTCTGTGAAATATTACTTGGATGGTTGGGCATCCTGAAACTTATATTAGGATACAGATTCTTTCTAGTACCGCAGGTCTATTTGTTAGTTGCAAAACTCCTACTTTATTATCAGTAATACATTTCAGAATAGGTGTTTTTTTTCACTTTGGTCAGTTCAAGCTTTGTTGAAGAGAAACTTGCACTAAAATTTGAATCCAGAAATTTTTGTAGTCACCACAGGTTATTGATAGGAGCCAAAAATAACCTTTTATTTATCCCGTATACATTTCAATAAGTGTTTATGTTCACTTTTGGTCAGTCGCAAGCTTTGTTGATAGAGGTACTTGCAGTTAAATTTGAATCCTGCAATTTGTAGTCACCACAGGTGTATTGATGTTAGCCAAAAATACCGTATATTATCTGTAAACATTTCAGATACGTGTTTTTTTGTTCACTTTTGGACAGTCAAGCTTATGTTGAAAGAAGGAACCGTCTTTGCACTTAAATTTTGAATCCATCAATTTTGTAGTCACCACAGGTTTATTGATAGGTGCCAAAAATACCGTTTAATATCCGTAACAACAGATTTTCAGATAGGTGTTTTTTTCACTTTTGGTCAGTCAAGCTTTGTAGATAGAGAGTACCTTTGCAGTTAAATGTAATCCACATAATTTGTGATCACCACAGGTGTATTGATAGTGCCAAAAATAACCATTTATTATCTGTATACATTTCAGATAGGTGATTTTTCCTTTTGGTCAGTCAAGCTTTCGTTGATAGAGTAACCTTGCACTTAAATTTGAATCCGCAATTTTGTTTTGATTTGAGGGATATGAGAATAGCTGAGATTTGCAGTCCCGTTTTAATAAGAGACTTTCCAAAACTCTTCCATACCATCTCAAATTTTAATTCATTCCTGAACATGGACCGAAAATTCAGTGGTAAGGCGAGCAAAAGATGGTGGTAGGACATGGAGGTAGAGGTACGAGAGAAAGTGCTCCTAATCCAGTGCTGGCAACAACACACCAACAGCAATGCCAGTGATCGTCTGTTTGCAGGACTGTCAGGCCGTCATCGCTGGGTAAGGGCCCTGTGAATCTCAGTAACGAACAGCGTGCCCCAATCTGTTCTTCAGTGTGTTAATGCAACCTGCTTCCAGCAGTCTTACCTCCTCGGTCTCCCCTCCCATCCCGGCGACAAATGTCGTCACCACATCATCAGCATCCATCCAGACATGAAGCGAAGGCATCCCAAATTTCCAACTCGTGTACCCACCACTGTGGATAATCCATTTTCTAAGACACTTTGATGACAAAATAGCGGTTGGGGTAAGGAAGGCATGTTAAAAGATCAATAGGCCAAAGAGGATTGATTTTGGTCCTGCTCTGTACGCCCAGTTACTGATGGCATCAGAGGAGAAAGGAAGCCAGGCTCCAATCCGCAAAAAATCCGGTCGTTTCGCAAATGCCTCGCAGTGCCTCTTGCTTGTAGCCCGCAGCTCCTGGATGCAGAATGTCAGGAACGACGAAGTCACTGTAGTTGATGAATGATGATGACGACCTTGCGATCCACGTGGTTCCTTTTCAGCAAATATTGCTTGCTACGCTTCATCACTGGACGAGGATGAAAGACGATGGGGTAGTAATCAAATACTGGTCCCGATCCTCAAAAAGGGAGAGGGCGGTCCCGCAGAAAGTCCGCTGATATGGATTCCGTCCAGCCACGGTCACGCAAAAACCCCGCTCCTTCGCTTAACGCCGTTTTTCAAAAATGTCCAGGGACCTCTCAAGCCTGGGCCTTTCTTTGAGCAACCTCTGTTCACCCAGCGATGTCCATATGCCGTCCTTTGCCGAAACGATGAAATGGAGGCAACACTTGCCAAAAAAAGGCCAGACCGATGCCGGGCTTCCAACCACTGTCACACCCTCTGTCTCCGCCTCCTCCTCCACCAACCAGGGCGTTCCTCAGCTGCCCATGTCGTCTCAAGTCATGATCCTGGATCAGCCGTTCCCGCTTCCAAGCTCCACCGTCGCCCGATACCACCAGCACCAACAGAGACCCATCCTACCCCTTCTCTTCCCGCCAGTTTGACGACTGCACGCAGTACAGCTACCAGTCTAGCATCCAGCCTTCTGTCTTCCAGGTTTGGGTAGCAGAAGAAACACATTAAACCCAAACCATCCCAAAGAGCCAAAAGCATGAATGTCGCGAATGAGCCAGGCTTTTGGCCTTGGAAATGTGGCCTTTTTCCGTCTGGTGGAACAGATGGGTTCCGCACGTCATGGCCTTGCCTGCCCCCAATACCAGATGCCGAGCAGGCATTTCTTTGCTCAGAAAAAGCCGTCCCTGCCCTGGCCATCCATGTGTCATCTAAAATTCAAGCCGTTGTCTGCATCTGTGACCGAAAAGTCCATCTCACCACCGACACATTCCCATGGACTACGTAAGCACGTCCAACCTCTATATCCTGTGCCACCTCACTGGGTGAGCTGGTGGATGTCTCTGGTCCGTGACGGTGGCTCTCAGGCTCGGCGCACGCTCTTCAAAACCGCAGGGATGGTGGCAGGGCTCTTTTCCCCCCAAGGGTCCCTGGTGGCATCACCACGTGGCCCAGAGAAAACCAGGGCCGTGTTGAAATTAACCTGTCTTGGAGACCATCCACACACAGGTCAGGACTGTGGACGGCTTCTCCGCAACGAGACCGACGCTGGGGGGTGCAAAACCTTTGCCAGGGAAGGGGGGGTTGGCGATAACGGCGAAATCTCTGCCGCCCTTAAGACGGTAGGGTGAGCACATCCCTTCCTGGGACATTTTCAGAACCTTTTCGCCCGAAATTTTCCCGGGGCGGGCTGCCTGCTGAGGAAGGCTCAGGGCGGTTTGCCTTCCGCCTTTTGCACCCTGCTCGTCCCGCCTCTGCTGCAGCGTCACTCGGCCTCCCCGTCAACCTTTTCATTTTTGACGTGGGAAAAACACGGAAAATTTCCCCCCTCCACACTCCGCGATTTGGCAGCAGCGCAATGCCCTTTCGCATACGAAGGACACATCCTACAAGCAGCGTGCGGACCCGGGGTTAGCCACCCAAGTGGGGGCAGTGAAAGAGACTGCACCATCCTTGCCCGTTTTGAAGAAGCCACCAAAAGGCAGTGCGGACAAGCCCTTGGGCAGCATGAGCATTGTGGGATCTTAGTTTGGAACGATCGTTAGACACTCAAACAACAGCCCGCCCGCGACGGGGGGGAGACGGACACAGAGGGGACCGGAGCCTTTCCTCCGTCGAATCCCCAAGGGCCCCACGTTCTCAATTTATCGGTCTTCATTAGGGAGTGGTTCGGGTCCGGGGGAAATGCAAGGCGGCGCAACAGCTCTCAGGGGGATCACCAGGGGAGTCGGGTTTTTGAAGCTGTGCCGGGGAAAAAACGGAGGAGGGGTATTCCAGGGGGAGGAAATTTCGCACAAAGGTAGGCACAGGGGGCCAAAAAACCCAACAGTGACAGCGATGTAAAATTTAAAGGGGCTGCCGGGGTTTTTTTGGGAGTGAAACAAAACACAAGGCCAAAAATTTTAGGGCCAAAAACAAAAACACAAACACAAAAGCTTGCTCCTGAGCTCTACCTAAAAAAGGGTTTCCTTTCTGTCTTTGCACGGGTAGTAGATCCCCCCCCTTGGTTTCCCACTTAAAAACCCAAAAGGGGCCCCACCCAAAAGACAAACACAACCGAAAGGCCCAGGTTTATAGGCCTAATCCCAGCCTAAACCTGAGGCGTGGGAGTGGCCACGCCCCCCAGCCTTTGACCACCCGGGAAAAGGGCCGCCCCAAAGACTAACGGAGGGGAACCCGGGCTAAAACAATACTGTTTCAAAAACAAAGCGCTATTTGGCCCCCAAAACCTGTGGGCCTTTCCCTTCACCCGACCCCCGGCCCGCTGGTGACCCCGCTTGGGCCCCAATGGGCTTCCAAAACGCCAAAATGGGACAGTACCCTGGGGGAAAAATCCCTTTCCCCCTGGGCTACACCCCCTTTCCACCTTCTCACAAACCCTCCCCCTTTTTTCCCGAAGCCTGGGGGTCGGACACATTTGGCCACCAAACAGTTTTTGGGAAAAAGAGCGTCCGAATTTACCCTGAAAACCAATCCTTGTCTTTTCCTCCACTGTAAATTTAAAATTTTTTGTAAGGTAAGGAACCACCTTTTTCCCCTTTTGCTTTCCCTTTTCCCCTTCGCCTGACAAAACCAAGTTAATGGAGGGGTGATCCGTGTTTAAAACCCGGGGAATGCCCGGCCCCAACAAATAATATGTAAGGGACCCCGAGGGCCCTTTTAAAAACCCAAGCACTCTCGCTCAACGATACGAAAGTTTTTTTTTCAGCGGGTTTTTGAGCTTCCCCCCTTATTTGGGGGAAACCGGATTTTCCTCTCCGTCAACTCCGGGGACAGAAAGGGAAACCCACCCCACTCAAACCCATCCGCGGCACAATGAACCCTTTTTTTAAAGTTGGGGTAAAATTAAAGGCCCTTTGTCACGGGAGAGCCATTTTTAAACCCACCGGGGAACACCCTCTTTGCCTCGTTTCCAAGAACCCATGACCGATTTACTGTGCCGTGCCCAGATCCGCAGAGGGCCGCTATACTAGCGAATTTTCTGAATAAACCCGCCGGAAAGTACCCCCCCAATCCCTAAAAAGGGGCCCTCACCTCCCTTTTTTTTTTGTTGGGGGCTGGGGGCCATTCCTGAATAGTTTTTGCCCCTTTTTTGTTTTGGGGGTTTTAAAAATCCCCCCTTCCGATCACGGACCCCAAGTACCCCCGGGCTTTTTCCAACCTGGGGGCGCATTTCTTGGTTTTGCTGTTAGTCCCCTTGTTCTCGGGGGAAATTTTAAGAAACGGCCTGAAACCCTTGGGGTTTGGGTTTGGCTGTCCCATCCTCCCCTAAAATAATAAATTTCCCAACTAAATACGCGGACGCATACCGACGTGGGGCTTGAGGACAATATCCACCCAACCGGGGAAAGGGGTTTCCGGACCCCCCTGCAAACCAAACGGTAAGCTTTTTATACTGGTAAAGGCCGTCCGGGGTGGGAAAAGGGCCTTTTCCTTTTCTTTGGCCCGATAGAAAGGGGTAACCTGCCAGAAATCCCTTAGTTGGGCTAGGGTGGAGAAGAAATCGGGGCATCCCTACCCTTTTTCAATTAGCCATCTACCCTAGGCTTTGGGGGTAGGGGCGTAAAATTTTACACTTCTTTTAGCTTCCGAAGTCCTTTGCAGAAAACGTATCGTGCCATCGGGTTTTGGTAACAGCACAATTGGGGTTTGGGCCACTCACTTTTTGGACTCCTCAATCACACCGGGGGTCCCCAACCCTTTTCCCGGGACTTCCCGTATATAGCTCTCTGGGGGCTTCGGGGCCCCGAGACGCTTCAAATTAACTTTTTCCCCCCGGCCTGTTTTCAATTCATGGGTTGATGACATTAGTACGCCCTGGGAGTCTGAAAAACAAACGGGAAATTTCGCTGTACAAAAATCCCGGCCTCCCGTTTTTTTTGGGACTTGGGCAGGGGTTCTGACAAAACATACCTCCGGAAAGACCCCTACAGGGGTGCAAACCCGCCACCCCGGTTTTTCCCCTGTCCCCCCATGGCTTTAATTAATTTTTCATGGTATAGGGGTTTCGGGGTTTAAAATCTACCGGGGTGGGGCAACTTTTTAAAATTTTTCCCCCCCAAAACCCTTTTTAATTAAATTTTATAAAGGGGCCCCCGCCACTTTTTCAAGGAACCTAAATTTTCCCAGCGTTGGGGACCAGCACTAATACCCGATCCCCGGGGGTTTAATTTTCCCCACTTTTGGCGGGCTTGTTTTTTAAAAACCCTGCTTTGGGGTTCTTGGGGCCTGCGTAGATGTTCCCTCACAATGGGGATGGGCCCCAGCAAATCGGGCCCCCGCATTAGGGAATTTTTGCTCAAAAACACTTTTGAAAAGGGGGGGACCGTGCTCCCAAGCTCCTTGGCAAATCCAGGAGGGCCCCCTGGACTCTACCATAGACCAAACCCAAATTTGGGGAAATCCCTTGACACTGGGGCCCTTTACGCACAGAAAACATTAAATAGGCAGCCCAAAAAGTCCCATTCCCTTTTTATCCCTTTCTGACCCCCCTCTTTAAGCACATTTTTTAGGTCCCTTTTTGAACCCTTTAACAAATCCCCCTCTGTCTGGGGGGTTTAAAAGATGTACGCAAGTGCTTATACGGGAAAATTTTACAAAACTCCCCTTTATGAACTTTTACAAAAGGGAGTTCCCTTTGGGCCCCAAAGGTTTCCCCTTTGGGATACCCCGGGGCGGGGAAAAAATCTGAAATAGTTTTTTTTGCAATACCTTTTGGGCAAATTTTTTCGGCAAAGGAACCGCCTCTGGGTAACGTGTGGCTAAAACTAACACCCAAACCCAAAATATATTTATGGGCCCCTGGTGGAAATTTTTAAAAGGGGCCCGAAAAAATCCCCTTGCCACCCTCTCCAAAAGGGACCTCTATGATTGGGGAACAGTAAAGAGGGGAACCCTTTGATAATGCGGGATCGGGGCCGTTTAACTGACCCTCTGGGCAGGGCCACAGTACCGTTTCACCTCAAAATGGAAAACTTGGGCCAAAAAAAAAAATTTTGGGGGAAAGCCTCCTTAAATTTTTTTTTGGTTTTCCCAATTTACCCCCTAGACTTCTTGTGGGGCCCGGTCTAAGACCAAACGGGGATAAGGCGGGGTAAAACCCCAATTAAACCAAAAAAAACCTTTCCCCCCGACTTTTTTTTGACCTTAATAGCGCTTTTTGGTTATTGGGCTCCCCCTTTAAACCCCCTTTTAAAAATTTTTTCCCCCCTCACTAAGGTGGATCTCTAAAACTTTCGCGGGCCCCAAAATTAAACACGGGAGCCTCCAGTCAGGCAAATACAGCCTCCTCTTTTCCCGGGCCCCCCATAACACCTGCAAGCACTTCTAGGGGGAAACTGTCAAACCCCCCTCCCTGTGGGGCCCCCTACTTAAACCCGAGGGGAAGCTCGGGGCCCAAAAGGTTCGGGTAAGTTGCAGACCCCATCAAAATTAATTTTTAAAACCCTTTGACGCTACCCCGGGGGCCCGGGGCCATAAGTCCCCCAAAAAAGGGGGGAATTCTCTCCCGGGATCACTGTTTTGCATCAGGGGCCCCCACCAATCCCCCCTTCATGGGAGGCAATCCAAAGGGGTCCCAACTTTTTCTACCGCGGGAGTGTAGTCCCCGGTGTCCCCCCTAATGCTTAAAAACCCCCCACACCAAAATTTTTAGTGAGGGGCGTTGGGGCAAACCCAAACGGCGTGCACCAGTGTGACCAGGCCCCCCTGAGGGCCCAGGGTGGCCCCTTTTCCCGGGTAGCCAAATTTTTCCTTTAAAGTTTCACAGGTCTGATCAGTCCTCTGACCAGTCTCTACAGAACACCCCGGCCGTGCAAACAATGGAAACCCCCTCCGAGCTTAGTTCCCCAAATCCCCTGGCCCCGGGGGTAAAGGGGGCAGTTTTTCAGCCCCTATGTCCATGCCCATGGGCAAAACCCCCAACACAGGAATGCGGCCCCGGGCTCTCTGAGACCTTTCTAATTGCCCGGGCCATCACCCCTGGGTCCTTTCCTTTTCCCCCAGAGAGTCCCCCTCGAGCCACCTCCCTTTGGGGGCCTTTTTTTCCCCCCCTTTTATAGGGACAGTCCCTTTCCGGTACCCCCCGGCCGATTTTCTGTTCCCCCCGGGTTTTGGGGGGTCCAGGAAAATACAGCCTGTAAAAAAACCCCCGTGCTCCCGTACCTCTCCACGATTTTTAAAAGAGGTGCTCCGCCTCCTTGGGGGCACCTTGTCCACCCTGGGGCGGATCTCGAGGGAAGACAGCAGATGAACTTGTCCAAAAAAAACCTTTCTCTACCAACGCGCAGGGGGGTAAAACCCTCCTCTGGCTGTAGCCACTTTTTTCCCCAAATGGGTCAGGTCACATCTGGGAAATGTGCGGTTTGGTGGTTGGAATAAGTCCCCGTTATGCACCCGACGGGCCCCCCACGTTGGCATTCACCCCCCAAATGACCAGGATCTCGCCCTTTTTGTTTAAACATAGCCCCCCCCGCCTGCCGCTGAGGTCGAAGGGACGCTTTTTTTGGCCCCCCGATTTGAAAGGGGGGCCCCTAAACCCCACCCCTGAGCCCCTTGGGTAGCCCTTTTCCCGCTCAGCCCGCCTTTCAAAAACCATGAGATAGGGGCCCCCAACATTGGGCGGGGAGGGGTCCTCTTCGCATGGACGACTGTACGCAGCCAGGGTGGGAAGCTTTAAACTTTGGGGACCTGGGACACTTTTGGGGCCAACAAAAACCAAGGGCTTTGTCTTGGGGCTGCTTGTTTAAATTCTTTTGGGTCCTGAAGGGGGAGACGGGTTTTCCTCTTCAATAGGGCGTTGGGGTTTTTTGCCTGGGCTCCCCAACACTTTGTGCACCTTTTGTTGATTCGCCGTCAATTAAATTGGAAAGGGTACTGTTTACCTTATCAGCTGCTTCAAGGCTCGTCCATCATGGCCGTCTCTGCTTTTTGCAAAATGCTGCAGCTTTAAACCCCGGGCATAAGCTCACAGTCCCCTCCAACACTTTTTTTTTGGGTCTGTTGCCCTTTAAACAACAGGTTTTTTTCTACCTTTCAGTCAAAGTTTCCCTTTTTAAAAAGCTTTTAAATTTTCTTTAAGTCCCGTATGGGCCCCCATCCCCCACCATATGTGGGGAAAACTCACAAAAGGGAGGGAGCAAGGGGGTTCAACAGACCGAGACAGTGACAAACCCCATTTTAAAAGTTTTTAAATCCAGCCTTTCCCCCGGGGTTTTATTTGGGGAGGGGAAACCCAAAAAACAAGGCCTTAAGGTTCAGGCCAAAAAAAAAAACACAAAAAACAAATGCTTTTCCGCTGAGCTTTTACCCTAAACAGAGATTCCTTTCTGTCCTTTTTCACAGGTAGTAGATCCCACGTGGTTTTCCCCTTAGGGAGCAGGGGGCCACCCCAAAAAACAAACACAAACCGCAGGGCCCCGGGTTTTAAAAAGGCCCCAATACCATCCCCCACCCGGGGGTGGGAGTTTGGGCCCCCCAAACCCCGCTCCCTTTTACCACTCCAGGAAAAGCCGACCCAGACTAAGCGGATTGGAACCGCTATACTAATACTGTGTCAGTAACATAGCGCTACTGACACCTAAGCTGTTGGCCTTCCTTCACCGAGCCCAGGCCTCTCGGTGACACACTTCGGTCCATAGGCTTCCTAACACCACATAGGACAGTACCCTAGGGGAAAAATACCTTCCCTCGGCTACTCCGCCTGCCACCTTCTCACACTAGACACCGACGTTACCGACGTCCCTGCCTTGGAAAGAGGTTGGCACGAATTTGAGGCGCAGGAGGAAGATGAGGAAGATCAGTTTGCTAGTGCCCCTCGACACAGAGGCTTGGGAAATCAAGACTCCATCTCTCACATGAGTGCTTGGATGCTCCATTTCCTCCAACATAATCCTCACATTAAGGCCATTAAAATGAACAACAGTTACTGGGTGGCCACCCTCCTGGATCCCCGATACAAAACCAAACTCAGCACTTTCCTTCCACCCACCCAAAAAGAGAGTAAAATGCAGGAAATGGAGACCTTGCTGATTGATCAACTGGAGACATCTGTTGCATCTGCTTCACTTTCCTCAAATGTCTCGGTGGAACAACATCAGCGACGTGACAGCAGTAGAGTGCCAAGTAGCCGTAGCGGCAGCAGCAGCAGGCAAGGTGGCAGAAGCTTAATGGGTGACGTCTGGCAATCTTTATTTACCACCTCACCAACTCATGCAATGCAGGGCACACATCCAACACACAGAGACCAGCTGAAGATCATGGTGCACGACTATCTGCGTCTCAACACCGATGTTTTTGGATGTGTTACAGACCCAATAGACTTCTGGGTATCCAAAATGGACGAATGGCCCGAGCTCGCTCGCCACGCCATAGAGGTGTTGTCCTGCCCTGCAGCCAGCGTCATATCTGAGCGGACCTTCAGCACAGCTGGAGGAGTCATTACAGACAAACGCATCCGGCTTTCCACAGATAATGTGGATCGTTTGACTTTCATCAAGATGAATCAGGCATGGATCTCTGATGATGTTGTGGCCCCAATTACCGAAGTCACCGATTAGTTGCCAGTCTACTTAACATTCCTTTTCAAACAGAAATGGTCCTCTTGAAAACTTTTTTTTAAAATGATAATTTCTTACTGCAATTTTTATTCTCTTTTCCCAACAGTTAATTTTGCTGGTTTTGCTGTGAGGAGATTGCAAAAGACAGCAAGGTTTCATGACAACACCGTATTCAATTTACTCAATTTATCTTTAGAAGTTTTTGCATTGTCAATGGTTTTGAGGTCATGTTGCTGTGAGATACAGCTATAATCATGGTCCTTTGGAACAGAAATGTGGCTTCTAAGTGGCATTTCTCTATCACAATTTTTAATAGTGGCTGAGAAGTCATATTTATAATTTTTTGGGGTCATGTTGCTGTGAGATACAGCTATAATTATGGTCCTTTGGAACAGAAATGTGACTTCTAAGTGGCATTCTCCCTCACAATTTTTAATAGTGGCTGAGAAGTCATATTTATAATTTTTTGGGTCATGTTGCTGTGAGATACAGCTATAATCATGGTCCTTTGGAACAGAAATGTGGCTTTTAAGTGGCATTTCTCCCTCACAATTTTTAACAGTGGCTGAGAAGTCATTTTTATAATTTTTTGGGTCATGCTGCTTTGAAATGCAGCAATACTACAGGTCCTATTATAAAAATTTTTGTTTCTAACAGACATTTGTTCTTCACAATTGTCAAAAGTGGCTCAAGGGTCATGTTTTGAATTTTTGGGGGCATTTTGCTGTGACATGCAGCTATACTACAGGTCCTATTATAAAAAAATGTTGTTTCTAACAGACATTTGTTCTTCACAATTGTCAAAAGTGGCTCATGGGTCATGTTTTGAATTTTTGGGGGCATTTTGCTGTGACATGCAGCTATACTACAGGTCCTATTATAAAAAAATGTTGTTTCTAACAGACATTTGTTCTTCACAATTGTCAAGAGTGGCTCAAGGGTGATGGTGCTGTCAGAAACAGGAATAGGTAGGACACTGTTAATGGACACATATTGCAAAATGACTTGTTTTTGCAAGATCTTTAACATAGCTAGCAATCCCTGTATTGAGACAACCCATTTAATACAATTAAAAAAAGAGAAACAAAGACATGGTGGGATTCCATCCTATTTTAAAAATGTGTTTTCTAGAATTAAACTACTAAAAAACTTGCATGTACAAAATAGCTGGTAAAAAAATTCCTCTGAATTGTACAAGGGAGGTACAGGAAGACTTGACCAGATGTAGGTTATTCAGAGGACATGGAGTATGGAGCACGGACAGAGAACAAAGAACAGAGACAATTTCCTCCAGCACGTTGAGTAAAATGAGAAAAAGAATGCCAAGAAAAAGGGCACCTGGGTGGAACAGGAGCGTTAACCACCAGTATTTCCAAGTGAAGCTCAATTGGTCCGCACTCATACGGAGGGGCAAGCGCTACCCAGGTCTTGACTGTGTACTGAGGAAGGCTGGAGGTCTTACCTCACACTTCCGCTTCCGCACTCTGCTTCAGCACGACTGTTTTCGTTGCTGCGTCATAAGGGCATTTTTACCATGTTAATAGATGACGGACGCCAGCCTGGGCTCTCACCGCACCCACTGTAACTCCGGCCCTGGCAGCTGAACCTGCGTGTTAATAGATGACAGACGCTAGCCTGGGCTCTCACTGCACCCACTGTAAGTCTGGCCCTGGCAGCTGGACCTCCGTGTTAACAGATGGCTGACGGCAGCACTGGCTCTCACCGTTAGGGGCAATCAGGAGAGCTTCAAATTTCTCTAAAAAATCAGATTTTGAAAAAGGTGATTTCTGTGAGGTTAAGTAGTGTCAAAAAGGGCTCCAGGACTGAACACAAATTGCACAATTTGAGGCTTAAAATCGTCTGGGGCTTGAGTCACGATGGGGTCGCATCATTTGATTTCCAGGGGTGTCTGTCCCTAATCACTGAAGAAGGATTTGGAGGAAAAATGAAACCATTTAATAGATTGGCTGAATCAGTCTCAGAAGCCAGGAGGGAAAAAGTCTTCTAAACTAAGAAGTGTTTTGTGGATGATTAGTACATATTTATTACTTATGGGGTGTTTGGACGAATTAACACATCTACATGTGTAAAAAATACCTTTAAAAACTGCAGGGAGGGTTGTATGTTGTATGTTATCACACTTGAAAAAAACCAAAATGATAATAATGTAAAACTATGAATAAAACTTCTGTAAACAAATGTCAGTTACCAAAAAATATACTAAATGACGGTCACTGTACAAAATAGCATAGTGCCACTTTGTGATCTGTGGGTCAAACAGGTTTAGGGGTCATTCTGCGGTACAGGACAGATATAGTCAATGTCCAGTGAAACTAAAATGGTGGTTGAAAGACTCCTTTTTCCAGCACTTTTTAAATCTGGGGGTCATGCAGGTTTGGGGCTCATGCTGTGGCTCAGGACAGGGATAGTCAATGTCCAGTGAAACTAAAATGGTGGTTCAAAGACTCCTTTTCCCAGCACTTTTTAATCTGTGGGTCAGACAGGTTTAATGGTCATTCTGCGGTACAGGACAGATATAGTCAATGTCCAGTGAAACTAAAATGGTGGTTGAAAGACTCCTTTTTCCGGCACTTTTTAAATCTGGGGGTCATGCAGGTTTGGGGCTCATGCTGTGGCCCAGGACAGGTATAGTCAATGTCCAGTGAAACTAAAATGGTGGTTCAAAGACTCCTTTTCCCAGCACTTTTTAAATCTGGGGGTCATGCAGGTTTGGGGCTCATGCTGTGGCCCAGGACAGGTATAGTCAATGTCCAGTGAAACTAAAATGGTGGTTCAAAGACTCCTTTTTCCGGCACTTTTTAATCTGTGGGTCAGACAGGTTTGATGGTCATACTGTGGTCCAGGACAGGCATAGTCAATGTCCAGTTCAACTAAAATGGTGGTTCAAAGACTCCTTTTTCCGGCACTTTTTAATCTGTGGGTCAGACAGGTTTGATGGTCATACTGTGGTCCAGGACAGGCATAGTCAATGTCCAGTTCAACTAAAATGGTGGTTGAGAGACTCCTATTTCCGGCACTTTTTAATCTGTGGGTCAGACAGGTTTGGGGCTCATGCTGTGGCCCAGGACAGGTATAGTCAATGTCCAGTGAAACTAAAATGGTGGTTCAAAGACTCCTTTTCCCAGCACTTTTTAATCTGTGGGTCAGACAGGTTTAATGGTCATTCTGCGGTACAGGACAGATATAGTCAATGTCCAGTTCAACTAAAATGGTGGTTGAAAGACTCCTTTTTCCAGCACTTTTTAAATCTGGGGGTCATGCAGGTTTGGGGCTCATGCTGCGTTCCAGGACAGGGATATTCAATGTCCAGTTCAAGTAAAATGATGGTTCAAATCATACTGCCTTCTGGCACTTTTTAATTTGTGGGTGATGCAGGTTTAAGGGTCATGCTGTGGTACAAGACAGGGATAGTGAATGGTCTGTGAGTTTTTTTCTGTAGCTTTTTTAACCTAAGTGTGTTGCCTAAGATTTAGCACGTATCCATTTGACTGTTGTGGATGTTAATTTCAGCTTCTCCAGCCCTGTTTGGGTGTAAGAAGGAAGGTGTTGTTCCTCTCCCATAGACTTTAATGGTGATCGACGATAATCTATTATCGACTAACGAAAATCGTCTTGATAATTGCCGATATCGACTATCAACCTGATGACGATAGTCAACGTAATCGCTCATCACTAGTCTTGTATCTTACCCTTGTGAAATCCAATCCAGGTTTCTTCCTCAACGACAATATAGGAGCGGTTGGATCTTACTCCGGGCGCATCTTGGGTGAGTGCACTTTTGTTTTATTGACTTTCTTACATAATGCTTTACGATTAGTTTTCTCTCATTGAATGTAAAAGACCTGAACTCAAATGTAAAGCAGAAATTGTTTCTTACCGAACTTAACAAGCCTCGGGCATAAATTGTATTTTTATATTACAAGAGAAAGTAGGCCCACTGGATCTCTCTATCACAGTCAGTGGCTCCACACTCTCATCAGCCCCACAAGTCTGTTGCCTTGGGATAATCTTCGACTCCTCTCTGTCCTTCAAAGCACACATCCAAGCGCTTACCTGTGCCTGCCGCCTCCACCTGAAAAATATCTCCCGAATCCGTTCATTCCTTAACTTCATGAACTCGTGATCTTCCGCCTAGACATCCTTCTCTGTGGCCTCCCATTTAGCACTCTTTCTCCTCTCCAAACCATCTTTAACTCTGCTGACTGTCTGATTCACCTCCCTCCTCGCTATTCCTCTGCCTCTCCCCTCTGCCAATCCCTACACTGGCTACCCATTGCCCAGCAAATCCAGTTGAAGTTAGTAACCCTGACCTACAAATCTCTTCATAACCTCTCCCCTCCACACATCTCTGTCTTAATCTTTAGATACCTCTCCTCATGAAATCTCTGCCCTTCTCATAGGACCTTCTTCTCTGACCTCCTTTTATCAGCTATTTACATAACGGTTTCCAAGTTCTCTCCTGTGCTTCCTCCATACTCTGTAACTCACTACCCCAACACATCAGACTCTCCTCCACTTCCGCTAGCCTAAAAAGCAACCTGAAAACCCATCTCTTCAAGATTGCTTATGACCAACAATAACCCCACTGCCTCTGCATCACCCCACAAACATGTCTGCCCTTCTCCTTCTGTCTCTTCCCACCTTCCTTGTAGACTATAAGCCCTTGCAGGCAAAGCCCTCTCTTCCTCTGTATCAGTTGTTATTTATTTATCGTCACCTTTGTACTTTTTTGACCTATGTTATGCATGTAAATCCCCTCGAATGTACCGCAACCTGGAACTAAGGGTGCTCTAAAATAAATAATAATGATAATAATAATTAGCCTTTAACACGGCACAAGGTCCAGATGAACTGAACGACCTTTATTACCAGGTATTCGCTATGATTATCTTTGCAGTTCTCATCACTGACATCCTTTGTTTTCCAACCTCTTCTACTAGATAGTGTGCATAGTTTACATATAAAACCCTGGTTTAATAAAGAAAACATTTCCAATTCGCTGGTTTGGTAGACGGAGATACTCTAAAAATCCTTCCGTTTCAAATGATTAGAGAAAGATTTGCAATACCTTCTCACTGCCACTGCTCTTATCACAAATTACCCATTTCTTAAATACTACACTTTCCACATCAGGAATTACCTTTCCTACAAAATTTGAGAAGTTATGTAGGCGTGGTCCGTCGACCAAAGGTCTAATTTCAGAAATTTATAGAATACTCATAGATTCTGATGAAGTGGTATTAGAAAGTCATGGCTATATGCTAAAATGGGAATCAAAATTGGGCATATCATTAACTGCAGACCTAAGGCAAGCAATTTGGCAAAAGACTTTTAAATCATCATCTTGCATTGTATTTAAGGAGAATCAGATAAAATTACTAATTCATTGGTGCTACACACCCTCTCATTTGCACTCTTTTAATTCTTCGATTGTATGTCGGAGCTGTGGCTCGAACAGAGGCACTTTGACCCATATTTTTTGGGACTCTCCCAGGATCATACCTTTTTGGAAGAATGTCAAAATACTGCTATCGCATGTGTTGGGAGTTCGGGTTCCATTGACACCTTTATCTTACCTTCTTAATATTCTTCTATTTCTAGGCCTCTATTGCACCTCCTGACGGTGACCAAATGCCTAGAATCCAAACACTGGAAGAGTCAATCTCTCCCTTTCATTGCAGATTAGGGATTTTAGAGAAGTTGAAAATGTTTCAGCCTTGCTGAATAACAGCTTGGATAATTTTGGAAAAGTCTGGGGTTTATGGGATACATTTGCTATCACACATAACGTCTAAACTTCTACATTCGAAGGATGAGGTATTAATTAACCTTTTAAGGATTCAGTTGCACATATATAGTGATGAGTGATCGATAGTCGATATCGTCAATTATCATGCCGATTGCCGATAGTCGATAATAGATAATCACCGATGACCATTAAATTCTATGGGAGAGGAACAACAGCCTCATTCTTATACCCAAACAGGGGTGGAGAAGCTGGAATTAACATCCACAACAGTAAACTGGATACGTGCTACATCTTAGGCAAGACAATTAGGCAACAAGAGTCACAATTAGGCAACAAGAGTCGCAGAAAAAAACTGACAGACTATTCACTATCCCTGTCTTGTACCACAGCATGACCCTTAAACCTGCATGACCCACAAATTAAAAAAGTGCCAGAAGGCAGTATTATTTGAACCATAAATTTAGTTGAACTGGACATTGACTATACCTGTTGTGTACCACAGCATGACCCTTAAACCTGTCTGACCCACAGATTAAAAAGTGCTGGAAAAAGGAGTCTGTTAATGTTATATAGATTAATATGGATTAATATGGCAGCCTTCGCACCACTGACAACAGGCATAATTTACTATCAAATATGTATAACACAATATGCATACAACTGAACTCTATGTGCCAAACAGACGCACGGACTGCTATAAGAGTATTTAAATGTTATATGGATTAATATGGTGGCCTTCGCATCACTGACAACAGGCGTAATTTACTATAAAATATGTATAAAACAATATGCGTACAACTGACCTCTTTGCGCCAAACAGACGCATGGACTGCAATAAAAGTATTTTAATGTTATATGGATTAATATGGCGGCCTTCGCACCACTGACTACAGGCGTAATTTACTATCAAATATGTATAACACAATATGCGTACAACTGAGCTATTTGCGGTAAACAGACACATGGACTGCTATAAGAGTATTTAAATTTTATATGGATTAATATGGCGGTCTTCGCACCATTGACTACAGGTGTAATTTACTATCAAATATGTATAACACAATATGCGTACAACTGAGTTCTTTGCGGCAAAAAGACGCACGGACTTCAATAAAACTATTTAAAAGTTATAGGGATAAGTTATGCCGGTTTTTGGGAACACTGACACGCAGTGATTGCAATAGAACTGAAAATACAGGGACAATTTCAACTCCTATCAGAGGTCTGCTGGCCAAAAAAGTAGTAAAAAGCAATTCTTTTTAAATTGAAGATCACAGAACACACTGAGATGCAAAATATCTTCCTTTCAAATGCCTCTCCTCCTGCCGCCAACCCCCCCACAGCAGAACCCCCCCTCTCCCGCAGCTGCACACACCAGTAGATATTCTTAAAAACTCTAATCTAACTCTATTCTAAGCTGTAGGTAGATGGATGGTTTCTTGTATTAGAAGAGACTATCTATCAGAGCTGTTAGAACAGCTATTGGTTTAAATGCAGAGAGACACGTCCTGCTGTGAAGTGTGATAGACAGAGTATGAGCTCAAACAGGAAATGCAGTTGCATAGATAAAACGAGGTCACGTGATTTTTGCAGCCAACGAGATCCATACACCGCAAAGTGGTGACATAGTACATCCTCCTCACCCCCCTCTATCCTTGGAGCTAATTGGCTGGCGGCCAAAATGACAGGAAACGCTGAAAATGGCACGATAGTAATGGATTATCTGTAAGATTGTCACCTAAACTATCGCGTGATCGGAAATTTCCGATAAGCCCAAAAACCATGCCGATTTCAACTTTTGTCGATAATATCGCTCATCCCTACACATATAGTGTTATCCCCTCTTCCACTCTCCCCATTTTTCCCTTGTTTTGTGTCTTTGTCTAATTAGTATATTGTGATGTGTGCCTTGTCTTTAGGTTAGAAGAGTATCCATATAGTTTTATACAGTTATTCAGCTAAAGGAATCATATAGTTAATAATTAATAAATAAAACTGGATTTATTATTACTCTTTATTATAATCAGCTTTTTTAATTACCAAAGTTTATTATCTTCTGGATCCAGCTGTCAGTTTATGTTCAACATCTAGAATTTTACTCTGTTATGTACAAAATGCAATTTTGTGTGTTTGTTGTAAACTATTTGTATTTTTAAATAAAAATACAGTTGATCAAAAAAAAAAAAACTAATCTGCAGCACAGTGGCCAAAATGGTTTAAGAAGACAGGTTCCACTCAGAACAGTCCTCACCATGGTTGACCAAAGAAGCAGAGTGAACATGCTCAGTGTCATATTCAGAGTTTGTCTTTTCACAACAGACATATCAGTGCTGCGAGCATTGCTGCAGAGGTTGAAGAAGTGAGGAGTCAGCGCTCAAACCATATGCCGCACACTACATCAAATTGATCTGCATGGCTGTCATCTCAGAAGGAAGCCTCTTCTAATGATGATGCACAAGAAAGCCTGCAAACAGTGTGCTGAAGACAAGCAGACTAAGGACATGGATTACTGGAATAATGTTCTGTCACCTGATGAAACCAAGATAAAGTTATGTGTGTCAGCAACCAGGTGAGGAGTACAAAAGCAAGGATGTCTTGCCTACAGTCAAGCATTGTGGTGGGGATGTCATGGTTTGGGACTGTACAAGTGCTGCCGACTGTGAGGGTTACAATTCATTGAGGGAACCGTGAATGCCAGCATGTACTGTGATATACTGAAACAGCGTATAATCCCCTCCCTTTGGAAACTCAGCCGCAGAACAGTATTCCAACATGATAATGACCCCAAACACACCTCCAAAACAACCCCTGCCTTGCTAAAGAAATTGAGGGTAAAGGTGCTAATCTCCAGATCTACACTCTACTGAGCATCTGTGGGGCATCTTAAAACAGAAAGTGGAGGAGCACAGGGTCTCTAACATCAACCAGCTCTGTGACGTCTGCAACCTATGAAGCTCTAGTGAACTCCATGCCCAAGAGAGTTAAGGCAGTGCTGGAAAATTATGGTGGCCACACAAATTTTTTAAACTTTGGATGCAATTTGTCCATTTTCACTAAGGGTGTACTCACTTTTGTTGCCAGTGGTTTAGACATTAATGGCTGTGTTGAGTTATTTGGAGGGCACACCAAATTTACACTGTCAAGCTGACTACATTGTAAGAAAGTGTCATATCTATCTATCTATATTTATGTATATAAATAAAACCACTACTCACAAAAAAGTTAGGGATATTTGGCTTTTGGTTGAAATTTCTGGATGAACATAACATGGATTAAATATTTTTTACACGCACTAAATGAGATCATCTCTTATTTTTAGAATGCACATGTGAAACTGTTCAATGTCTCAGTACTTTTTACACCACTTGCTCTAACAAGGAGCTTAATGGCAAAATTCACAACAGGCATTTGACCCCTGAATCACCCAATACATTTAGAAGATCAATTTCAATTGAGATTTAAAAAGTCCTTCTTATCAGATAGATATTATTCAGTCAATGACAACATCAGTCATTGTCCTAGAACAAGAACTCTGCCCATAAAGATGTATTTTCACCACATTGATTATTAGCTTTAAAAATGTAGTCAAAGTTAAATGAATACTATTACCGCATACATTGCTGTTTTGATTTTGCTTTATTTCAGAGCTAGAGTAGCTCTTATCTCCTGCTTGTTTCCAAAAGGTTTTATAGGTTACTGATCACCTTTCTCTTCTCTAGGGGTGCTGACTGGGATGGGGACATTACTCCCTGCTGTGTTTTATCAGAAACACAAGAACTTGTTTATATTTCATACTGACAAACTTTAAGCCCTTAGAGATCTGTAGCTTTCTGCCCTGCTGTTAAAACCCATTCATCACCAATGTCCCTCTAATAGGCTCAGCTAAAAGTAGCAGAATTGATATGCTCATCACAGCTGTAGAAACTCCCACAGCCTGACAGGAAATGAGAGTCTGAAGCTGACTGTGAAGAACAGGCTCCGTGAAACGACCTGATGAGAATACTCCTTTGGCATGTGGCACGTGTTTTGGCGTGAAATACGCGACAAAATACATGCCAAGATATGTTGTGTGAACATACCTTTACAAATAGTGAGTAGGAAGCGGTCTCATTCAAAATCACTCGACTGTGTTCTGTGCCTTGTATTTGGCAGAGTAGATGATGGATAGTTATATGTATAGATTGAAGTCTTCACTCTGGGATAGAAATCTGCCCTTAATTGTATGCATTTTCTATCATAGTCACTGTCACTGCTCTGGATTTCAGAATCATCAGAAAGTATTTGCCTTCATTATCATGAGATCTTAGTCTAAAGGAGATCTTGAGAGGTGGGTGTAGTTTCTCTATGAGGAGACCTCCAAATCTCAGGTCTTTGTTGTTTATCAATTATGTTTTTGATTCTGAACTACAGGTATGGTTAAAAAATTAAGGTTTTTGTAAGTTTCATAAAAATAGATGTACATGTTGCAGATTTGCCTTTAATAAGCAGCCCATTGAAGGGAGAATCAATGGTCGTGAATATAAGATGGAACTGCGACAATATGTGGGTTGTTTATGGGATTTGTTGTGTACAATGTGATGTATTGTAAATCAGCTGTAGTAGCCAGAAATTATAATCAAGGATATGTAAGCATTTATATGAAGCGGCAAATTCCGATTTGAAAAATGCATGTAACACTTCTAAACACTTTAGAGAGGTTTACAAAAGTGAACTTTCTTATATCACTTTTTTGGTATGGAAGTAGTTTAGACCCACAAGAAATGAGAATAAAAATATCCTCCTCAAACAAGAGGGACATTGGATCCTTATTCCTTATATCAGTATACCTTATGGTCTAAATCATAGATTAGATTTAGTTGAAAATTATTAAAGGGGTTGTCTCACTACAAAGATTGCTTTTTATGTTAAAGATCTTGCGAAAACAAGTCACATTACAATACAGTGTCCTACCTATTCCTAGATATACCCTCATAGGATGCTTCAGCTCCTCAGGTCGCTTTAGCTACAGACCTGTTTGATCTATCCTGATAGGCTACCAGCACTGGTTGCTATAGTTACAGACCTGGCTTCTACTGCAGCCTAGTGGAAGCAAGTAAACACGCCCCTGAATTCAAAGTGAAACCAAGAAAACAGTAATGAGCTAAGATGAATAAATTTAGTGAGACAACCCCTTTAAGTTGTAGGTCTTTTTTATGTCATGTTACAGGTGTAGAAGGTTTTTAGTAGATGATATTGGTTAAATAAGATCATGTGTCTTAGGCTATTCTGGCCATGATGAGTGAGGAGGACCAGTATGGGTCAGAAACACACAAGCATGGACAGCATCCCCTAATTGAATTCTGCAGACCTGTAATAATGCTTTTATGGACTATATTTATGGAATTTTTATGAAAACTATGGAACAATACAGTGTTACTGCCTGGAACAAATTGACAGAATGCAATAACATGGCACGATGCAAGAAGAGCTATAGCATACAGTCTATTAATAGAGCACCTGTGAAGTTGTGCAGGTCTGACCTAAAGGATCTCTTAAAGACATCAAATCACGTAGAAGACATTAGCATACAGTTGCTTTAGCTTTCCAATGGTCCAGTCAAATTATGACAGAAAAGATAAGACAGAGCTTTGACTTAAAGTATCATAATTTAAAATGAGATTTTGAATGGGATTTCATAAGAACATTTACATTTAGTGCTTGATTGGTGGTAGCAAATAGAATATTCATTGTACAATTGCTGATATCTATTGGTGGGTCTTGCCTCCAAAAATGTTTACCATTTAGTTAATTTTGGAACTAATATTGATGTTACTGGCTGCACTTCTGTGACACTTCATAATATAGTGCTAGCAAGACTTTATATATAACCAATCTGTGTTGCTCATAAGTATTGATAACCATAATATAAAGCAATGAAATAAGAGGATGTTGCTTTTCTGTTAATAAAATACCAAATTTTACGTCAGTCCTCCCAACAAACACGTTCCCATGTTTCTTAAATAGTGCTTTTGGGATAAGGATTTCTAAATAATTAGGCTATGTTCACATTGCATTTAGCAGTGCTTTTTGTCATATCATTTGGGAAGATTGGAACTTCTGGGGGGAGGGGGCACATTTTCTCCATCTTTTATCAATTTATTTGTAGCTTAGCAGAGGAATATTGCATTTTTTTCATTGAACAATCCATTATTGTCTAACATAAAGTGATACAACTGCTATATAGATGACATTGTCATAGGATGGTCCAGTGACCCACTCTTTTTAGAGTACATGAATGGTAATCATTGCAACCTTAAGTTCACCCACACCTGGCAGAAAACGGACATTTCTCTTTCTGAGTGCCTATCCCTTATACAATATTATTATTATTATTATTATTATTATTATTATTATTATTATTAATTCATATCAAAAACATATATCAGTTACAACAATTCTGAAGACAGATTCGTGTCATGTGTTACATACTATAAAAGTTATCCTGGTTTGTGAACTCAAAGCTAAGCACAATTGTTCTGACAATGTTGCGTTTGTTCATGAACAGGACACAGGACATAGTGTGCAAGAGACTACTCCAATGAGGTTAGCCAGCTTGGGCCTTAAAAAGGGCACAGACTATTGTTCAGTCTAAAAAGAGAGTAGATTTATTACAGTATAAAAAGAACAATAAAGGAAATACATCTAAGAACAAGTTAACTTTGTTACAACATACAGTATAGAATATATAAAGATAAAAAATATTTTTATCTGCTATTATTAGAGCAAGATAAGACTTAAAAAGATTTTAAGAGATGGTTGTGGCTTTTCAACAAAAAATAAAAGCCCTACACTGGCAAAAATGCTTTAATCTAGCTTGGTAAATAATTTTCTCCCAAAAAGATGGCTGAAGGTCCCTAGGGGGACTCAAAGTTAAATAAAAAAAATATTTTAAAGTGTAAAAGAAATAAAAAAAAATTAAAAGTTCAATTCACCCCCTTTTTGTCATTTTACAAATAAAAAATAAAAGAATAAAAAAGTTACACATATTTGGTATTGCCGCATCCACAGTCCGATCTATTAAAGAAGAACATAATTTATCCCGTACGCTGAACACCGTAGAAGAAAAAATATTCCAAGCGCCAAATTTGCAGTTTCTTTGGTCATTTCATGTCCTCTAAAAATTGGAATAAATTGAATCAAAAAAGTTGCATGTTTTGCAAACTGGTAGCAATAAAAAGTACATTTCAGCCTGCAAAAAATGCCCCCTCACGTAAGTCCATAGGTGTGCACAAATTTAAAAAATAGAAAATTTTTGGAATTTTTTTACGGTACCAAAACATAACGAAAACCGCACATGTTTAGTGTTTCCGGATTCATACCAACTTGTAGAATACAGATAACACATAATTTTTACTGAAGATTGAACGGCGTAAAAGCAAAACACTCGTAAACATGGCACAAGTACGTTTTTTCACATTTTGCCCCACTTAGAATTTTTTGCGAAATAAAAGCCTTCATATGTCTATGTAGGTGGAAAAATAAAGTTATGGCTTTGAGAATGCGGGGAGGGAAAAACGGATGTGAAAAAAAATAGGCCTCGGTATTAAGGGGTTAAATGCGGTAAAAATAGATGCTCATGTTGTATTATGTAAAAAAACAACCAGAATTAAGGATGGATTAATTAATTCAGTACAATATTAGGCAATTTATCAAATGTGATTCCACAAGTGGTGTATAAAGTCGATTTTACTAATTGTGGAATTGCTTATGTTGGCTGTACTACCCAAAAATAAATGCTAGAAAACTAGAGCACATTAGAGATGCTAAAACTTTAAGGGCGACATGTATGAATCTCGCCACGTCGGGGCCCACCTTTCCGCCGGTTTTCCGGCGAAATTTGCGCCTGATTTATGTCGGTGCCGGGGCGTGCTCATACATTGCATGTAAAGTCCGCCGCGCCTCGCCAGTGTTTGAGGCGCAGTGCGGGACTTAGGCGCAGTGCGGCGCTGCGCCTAAGATTCGCCGTCCGAGGAGGTGCGCTCATACATGCGGGGAAAAGTTCCCTGCACCTCGCCAGGGTGTGGGACGCAGTGCGGGGACATGGGCGCAGTGCGGGAACATGGGCGCTGTGCGGGACTGCGCCTCACATGTATTCCGATGCGAGACAGGCTGGAGAACAGCGAGAAATCATTAAAGATGTCCGTGTGGAGTATGAATAAAAAAATCGCCCTTATAAAGGCGGAAAACATTCTCAGAAAAAGAGCTCAAACCTCAAAAATAAAAAATACATAAAAAAATCACTTTCCAAAAATCTAGAACGGCGCTATATCAAGAATTAGGATATTGGAAATTGCCGGGAAATACAGTAATTCAAATTCTGAAAGCTATTCTCATTGGTCGGCATAAACTGGCCAATCAGAATAGGAGCGACAGTGAACCATTAAAACCTATGGAGAACTATTGACTAATCAGAATCAAAGGCAGGACAGTTCAAAATACAGTAAAAATGCAGAAAAGAGCTGATTGGCTGAGCTAGCGGTGGCTTGGCTATCCCAGCCAATCAGAGCGCGAGCTACTTCTCCCATTGTAGTCTATGGAGAGATGGGCGCAATGCAATCTCGGCTCTCAGCACCGTGCGGCATGGAGTATGAATAAAAAAAACATTTTTATTAAGTGTAAAATATTCTCTGAAAAAGAGCTCAAATATTCTATAAACATAAATCAATTCAATCCCGAACAACGCGTTTGTCGCCGAGACCGGCGCTACATCGGGAATTGCAATAGAGAGAATTGCCGTGAAATATAGTAATTCAAATTCTGTAAGCTATTCTCATTGGTCGGCATAGACCAGCCAATCAGAATAGGAGCGACAAAGACCCATTATAAGCTATGGAGGAGAATGGACCAATCAGAATAGGAGCGAAAAAGACCCATTATAAGCGATGGAGGAGAATTGACCAATCAGAATAGGAGCGACAAAGACTAGAGATGGGCGAATTTCCCGATATTAGTTTCGTTCACTTCGCCGAATTTCTTGGCAAAAAATAACTTTGTTCCGAATTACTTCGGCACGAATCACGTTAAAAAACAGCTATTTCCAGGCTGCACAGAGCCTGCAGGGTGCTGTAGAACGTTGTGCCATGCTTAAATATGCAGAGGGAGCTTGGTTTGGTCTTCATACAATGTTGTGTTTTAGTATGACACGCAGATGACTGCCGCCGCTCTTAGAATCGCTTCACTATAAAATTCCCTGGGCACTTAAGAGGGCAAAACGACCAAAAAACTGAAGGGGGAATGTAGCCTGATAAAGTCATGGCAGCGACAGCTGGAAAAAAACAAGCTGAGAGCTCAGGTGGCAACATTAGTGACAGAGTGTGGAGGTGACGGCGGCAGCCACAGCAGCATGAGGTCAGATAGTGGCACAATGACATTCTGGAGGTGGGAAAACGGGGGGCCCAAAGT
>JAODAL010044006.1:0-33296 GCA_025379985.1 Phyllomedusa bahiana
TACTAAAAAACCCCCCACCCAACCCCAAAAACCGGTTCCCCGGGGGGGCCCCCCCCCCCCTTTTTTCCCCCCCTTTTACACAAACCCCCCTTTTTTAATTTTTTACCTAACACAAAAAAATTCCCCCCAAAATTTAAAATCTAATTTTTAAGGATAAGCTAAAAAAAATTTTCTGTGAAAAATAGAATAATTTCGCTGAGCTGTTTGGACACAGGCAGAGCGCACGTCCTACTGCTATGAGAGCTGAGAGACACTGATCATGAACGGGAGGGCTGTTCTATGTAAAAAGAGGTCATGTGATTTTTCCAGCCAATCGCAAACCATACACATCCCACTCATGATGTTGCACACACATCTCAACCATGCTCTATTCTGTAAACTGATTTGCTGGCCGCCAAAATGACAGGAAGCGCCGAAAATGGCGCAATATTAATAGATGATGCACAGATTTTAACCTAAATTATCGCATGATCTAAAAATTTCGATCAACATAAAAACTGTGCCGATTTCAACTTTGTCGATAATAATCGCTCAACACTACCGATATCGACTATCGACCCGATGACGATAGTCAACGTAATCGCTCATCACTGCTCATTGTTGATCTCAGATGTCTTAGCCCCACAGAATTCATATTAAGTTGTTACACCAGACATGATCTTAATGCCATTCAAAATGATGAAGACCTCATCAATTAATGTTGTTCATAGGGCAATCTCCTCAGGAAGCATAGGAGGATTTGCATCAAAAGCAACCATAGCCTTCCACCAGCATAAATAGAGATTACCATATGTTGGGTCGCAGTGGCTCCCTACTGCATTTCCTTTGAGATGGTGGAAAAATTTGCTGTTAAAGAGAAAAGGTTCCATGTAAGAGTAAAGCTTAACAATTCAACCACAAACTATTTTTGCTTAAAAATTGGGCCCCCCAAAAATGAAACCCAATCGGGGGTTTGAACTGTAAAGCCCCCAAAAACAGTACGGCAAGAAAATTGGAGTCCACAGCAAGCTCTTAAAAGGTCAAAAAGCCCGATATTTCTGATGTATGATGGGGTCAAGATTTTATCAATGCTTATCTCATAATTTTGGCTCAAACCATCCACACCAGAGACAGGGGCTCAAGCCCCTTATGCGCTATATCTTAGAAAGGCAGTAAAATATTGTGGTTCTGGAAAAAGGGGGAAACAAAAAATCAAACTCGGGGGACTAATTAAGTTTACATTCTTAGCCTTAGTGAGTAATTCTTTCAATTCACTCTTAAATATATTGCTGGGATAAGATAAAAAAACCTCATAATAATTATGCTAACAAGAGCTTTTCCCCAAACCTTTTTTTAAAATTTAAAACAATCTTTCTACCTTATAAATAAATAAAGGAATAGCCTAAGTCCATTCAAACAAAGGACAATGAGAGGTGGGAAGAAGCGAGAATCCCATTTGTAGGACTCCCAATTCAGTATGTTTTAAATAGTGAAGCAAAAAAATAATCGGGCACGAAAAAAAAGCGTCTTTTCCCTTCAATTACAATTGTAAAAAGGGGATTTTTAGCCCCTGAAACGGGGTATTATTTCTTTGTTTAAAGACAACAAAGGTTTACATGACCTCCCAGGCCCCCCTTCATCCCCCCTCTTTTTGATCAGTTTAAAATTGTTTTTCAAATTTTGCTTATGAATTTTTTAAAAATTTTTTATAATAAAAATTCTTTCTAGCTATTTGACCATTAATTGGTCTTTCCTTTCTTACTACATATTGTATTGTTATTTTTTACCCATTCCCCTTAATTGTCCCTGAAGAGGTATAAAGAGAGAATTGAAACCTTTTTTTTTCTATTTTTTTTTCCCTAAGGAAACATAGCAAAATCAATTTAAAGGGTGGGTGTCAGACGATCACTTATCTTTGGGGCTTAAATCTGGAAAGCTGAGTAGGCCTTATTAGGGACTTTCACTACTACTGTGATACCTGGTAAGACTCTTTCATATTCATGCCATTTATTGCTTTTCTTTCTATGGTGTCATTTGCATTATACAGTATCTCACAAAAGAGAGTACACCCTTCACGTTTTTTGTAACAATTATGTTACATCATTTCATGGGGCTTAGTTTAAATGGTACGTCCTGTCTGTGGAACAGCAAGTCCCAGCCATCCCACCGCATTATATGTCTAGCTGTCTCTGCTTTATTTTAAATGTACATTTTGTCTAGATAATTTTCGCCCAGCTCTGTCTTCCATAATTTATCCCTGTGTTTATTTGTATAGCCATCAATCCCAGATACTCCCCTTGAAGTTTCTGCTCTGTGCAGACTAAATGTAGCTCCACCCGTTTACGACACCTGAAGAGCCCTAATGCTCATTTTGAACTCATCATAGTTGATTATAATTGCAGATCTGTGGGTCTGTTGGACCGATGTCCCTGGGGCTAAATTTCTAAGTGGCAATTTAGCAAAGTGGCAATCCTCAGAAATATCCCTAATTATCCTGAAGGAGGAAAGGGACTCTCGCCTTTGTAAGTTGCTAAAAGATAACACTTCTTTGCATACTCCTTATTTTTACCATGCTTGCTATTACTATATACCTACAGCCATCTGCCTCCTATCTTACCACCCTATCTTACCCTCAGACCAAGTTTATCCACATAAGCTCCTCTCTCCTTCCCTCACCTATGTACTCATCCCACACAGCTATTTTTCCCTTTTCAACCACCCCAAAGACCAGCTTCACATATAACTGCACAAACGCCGCTCATATTCATCACTGACCCATCTGCGTTTCTTTTCATTTCTCCCGCTTCTCGCTGCAGGGGAACATCTCTCCACCCCGGCACCTTCCATTACTGCTATCCCACCTCCTCCTCAGCCCTCCCATAGAAACCCTGCTAAACCTGCTTGCCAATCCGCTTTACGTCTTTTTCAGCCCCTTTTTAAGTTGGGGTGCACTAGGAACGCCCCGATCCTCTGCAACAAACTCACTGCTGTTCATGACAATTTTCTCTCCCAACTCCCTCAACCGCGGCCCTCACAGAAAACATGGCTTTCCAAAATCTGACACGCTTCCCTTGCCTGCACTCCCAATGTGGGCTACCACTTCACCCACACCCCCAGGACCGAGAAACAGGCCGGGTGGAGGAGGTTGGCATACTTCTTCTCTCCACACTGCACTTACCAGGTCCTTCCTCTGCACCCTCCCTCACATTCCCCTCCTTTTGAGTCCACACCCTCATACTCTTTCAGCCCATTTTCCCATCATAGTCGCAGGTTGTCTATACAGAACCGCCCGCACTCCCCGCCCAGTTTTCTGGATCATTTTGCCACCTCTCCCACACTTTCCCTCTCCTTCTGAAATGCCCACTCTCATCATGGGATATTCAACATCCCCCATTGATGACCCCATGTCTCCTTCTGCCTCACAGTTTTTCTTTCATTAACCTACCTCTCATGGCCTCTCATAGTTTACTGACTCCCAACCCCACAAGGATTGAACTCTCTGTATCTGGTCTTCTGTCATCCTTCCCTCAATTCTAACTTCACTAGATTCTCCGTTAAGGCTCACTCCAGACCACAATCTGATCTCCTTCATATCACTAATTCACGAAGCCTTCTCTGGACAAACCTGCCCATCATCCCTTCAGAATATCCTCCATTAAACTCAGAACTACAGACACCATACAGTCCCTCACTGCCCCGAATCCCTCCCTCATCTGTCCAGACCAGGCTGTCAAACGTTACGAATGAAAACTCTCACACCACCCTGACATGTTGGCACCACACACGACACCGCAATCCACAGAGTCCAGACGCCCGCAAGCCTTGGCACACACCTCATACTGTATTCCTCCAGCGATGTTCCATGTGTGCTGAGGCGCTTGTGAGAAAGTCAAAGCTACCTGCATACATTCTCCACTAACTGACAAATTCATGCTCAGACTTAACACACGCCCATCACTGCGCCAAACAAAATATTTTCACCTCCCTCATCTCCACACTACACAACAATACCCAAAACGCCTCTTTGACAAACCTTCCCACTCCCCTCCTAAGGCCTAAAGCTCAGGCTCCCGGTCACTGACCTCTGTGCTGAAGACTGGCCACTCACTTCAAAGAACCAAAATTGAAAATATTCCGCAAACATAATCACTATCCCCAAAGTAATAACCCATCCTGTCGCTCCCCGCAACGTCCTCTGTAATCTACTCGCAAGCCCTTGACCCTACCGACAGAGGCTTCTCTTCCTGCTCGTACCCACCACGAGCTCAACTGACCCCATTAACCCATCCCACCTCTCCAGTCTATTTCTCCATCTGTCCTCTCCACCTTACTGCTATCTGTAACCTCTCTCTCTCCACTGGATCTTTCCATCTTCCTTCAAACACGCCATCATAACCCCTTACTGAAAAAAGCCCCTCTGGACCCGTCCTTGTGCTGATAACTACGACCAGTCTCTACCTGCCCTTCATTCTAAACTCCTGGAACGGCTTGGTCAACTCTTCGCCTATCCGCTAACCTCTGCCTAACACTCTTCTGACCCGCTGCAATCAGGTTTGTGCACCCTACACTCCACAGAAACGCCTTAGTTAAAGTCTCCAAGATGACCTCCTAAACAGCAAACTCAGGGTAACACTCATTGTTCGCTTCCTTGGACCTCTCTGCAGCATTTGAACACTGGGATCACCAACTCTCCTCAGCATGACTTACAGCACCATTGGCCTCCAGGACACCGCTCTCGCTTTGTTCTCAGCCTACCTCTCTGACCACTCCTTCAGTGTCCTCATTTTCCGGTTCGACCTCCTCTCCTCTTCTCTTGCTGTTGGAGTTTCCTCAGGATCAGTTCTAGGTCCCTCCACTTTTTCCATTTGTACACAGCCCCCATTGGACAACCATCTGTAAATTGGCTTCCAGTACCATCACTATGCGATGACACCCAATATAACACCCCTCCCGGACATCACTCAGCCCTTGCTACAAAAACCAGTGACTGTCTGTCCGCTGTCTCTGAAAACATGCCTCACTCCATCTGAAACAAACCTCACTAAGACGGAACTTCTTGTCTTTCCGCCATCTACTAACTAAAACCAACCCCCCCTGCTATTTCTGTTTCTGTATGTGTACCACCATTTCTCCAGGCAGCAGGCCCGCTGTCTAGGTTTTATTGATTCTGAATTCGACATCTCATATATCCATCCCTTGCCCCACTCCTGTCCACCTGCACCTCAAGAATATCTCCTCCAAAATCCACCATTTCTCACTGAGGAAACGACTCAAACGCTCATTACTGCTCTTATACTGTCTTGTCCTTGACTACTGCTACCCTTGCCTTATCGGTCTCCCTCCTGCAAACTCTTCCCCTCACCAATCTGTCCAAGATGCAGCACCAGGCTTGTCTTCTCTCCAGCCGCTATACTGTATGAGCTTACCCTGTGTCATCACTGCACTGTTTTATTTTTTTATTATCTTTTTTATTTTTTTTTTTATTTTTTTTTCTTTTTTTTTATTTTTTTTTTTTTTTTTTTTTTGTTTTTTTTTTTTTTTTTTTTTTTTTTTTTTTTTTTTTTTTTTTTTTTTGTTTTTGTTTTTTTTTTTTTTTTTTATTTTTTTTTTTTTTTTTTTTTTTTTTTTTTTTTGTTTTTTTTTTTTTTTTTTTTTTTTTTTTTTTTTTTTTTTTTTTTTTTTTTTTTTTTTTTTTTTTTTTTTTTTTTTTTTTTTTTTTTTTTTTTTGTTTTTTTTTTTTTTTTTTTTTTTTTTTTTTTTTTTTTTTTTTTTTTTTTTTGTTTTTGTTTGTGTTTTTTTTGTTGTTTTTTGTTTTTTTTTTTTTTTTTTTTTTTTTTTTTTTTTTTTTTTTTTTTTTTTTTTTTTTTTTTTTTTTTTTTTTTTTTTTTTTTTTTTTTTTTTTTTTTGTTTTTTTTTTTTTTGTTTTTTTTTGTTTTTTTTTTTTTTTTTTTTTTGCCCATCCATACAGATCACAGTATAAACTCAGCACTCTCACCCATAAAGCGCTCCACAGTGCTGCTCCTCCCTACATCTCCTCCCTAGTCCTCTGTCTACCGCCCTACCCCTGCTCTCCGCCTGCCTGATAATATCAACAACATTCCTCAAATCATCCAAACCTCCCATGCCCGCCTACAAATTTCACACGGCGGCACCAATTCTCTGGATATGCTACGCGCCCGATCAGGCACATCACAACCCTCACAGTTTTACGAGTCCCTGAAAATACATCTTCTCGTCGGCCCACCAAGAGCCCTAACGCTATCACACACATCTTCACTCCCTGCACTTGGCACTCACAGCACTTATCCTGAAATATAGATGTACAGTCTGGGGTGGCAGTTCATCCATTTTTCCATGTAAACCACCCCCTATTTATGAAACATGGCCCGACCATTGTAAAACTTGGCACTTCTACCGTAAGTTTCACCCATACACCCTAATAGATTGTAAGCTCTCACGAGCAGGGCCCTCACACTTGTGTCTCATTTGTAAGTACATTTAATGTGAAATGACTGTATGTTTACCCTTGAATTTGTAAAGTGCTGCGGAATATGTTGGCGCTATAGAAATAAAGATTATTATTATTATTATGGGACAACGCTGAAGACATGAAACTTTGATACGATTTCAAGTAGTCAGTGTATAGCTTGTGTAACAGTGTAAATTTGGTGTGTCCTCAAAATAACTCAACACACAGACATTAATATCTAAACCTCTGGCAACAAAAGTGAGTACATCCCTGGGTGAAAATGGACAAATTGTGCTTTCCCCTCCACAGTGTAATTATTATTATTTATTTTAGAGCGCCCTTAGTTCTAGAGCGCTGTACATTAGAGGGGGTTATATAGAACATAGGTCAAACAAGTACAAAGGTAACAATAACTAACAACTGGTTCTAGAGTAATGTTGAGCGATTATTAACGACAAAGTTGAAATCGGCACAGTTTTTATGTGATCGGATTTTTTAGAATCATGCATAAGTTTTAGGTTTAAAATCTTGCATCATCTATTAAGATCGCGCCTTTTTCGCGCTTCCTGTAATTTTGGCGGCCAGCAAATCAATTACAGAATAGAGCAGGTAGAGTGTGTGCGGCGTCAATGACTGGGATGTGTATTTGCGATAGCTGGAAAAATCACATGAACTCGTTTACATAGAACACACGTTTCCTGTTCACCTCATGTCTCCCCCCATCGTCTCAGAGCAGAAGACGGCGCTCTGCTGGTTCCCAAACAGCTCAGGCGAAATTATTCTATTTCTTCACAGAAAACCTCTACTAATTAGCTGTGAACCAGGCGTCGCTAGGCCTGTTATTTAGTCGGGCTCAGGCGCCCAATAAAAACCCCCTGTGCCCCGAGTCTCCTGGGGCTCCAGGCCGCTGCCATGGGCCTGGAGCACCGACTGGCACTTCAGCTGCATTTGCCGTCCGCAGGACGCACACACACTGAGCTTCTGCGGAGCCAGAGAGCGAGCGCTCCTGCTCGCAATAGTGTGCGTACCCCCAGGTCTACACGCAGGCCGGACGGTCCACCACAGCGCTGATACCCGCCGTGGCCCCCGTGCGGCTGAGCAGCGTCGCGATGACGTGATGTATCGCGACGCTGCCCTCTTCCTCGGTCGCCAGCGCGTCATAAGGCTGAGTGCGCTCGAGAGCAGCCGGAGGAGCGGGCGGAAGAGGACGGAGCGCGCTCGCCGGGGGAGTTAAGGTGAGTAATTACTGTTGTTATTTAGGAGCTTTTACCTGCCTCATGCCCCATAATACTGCCTGTCCCCCTAGTAATGCCTGCTGTGGCGCCACATATCCGCACTTGGCCCCATAACTGCCAATGGCCCCATAAATTCCCGCCTGGCCCCCATGATAGCGGCCTTGCCCCTAAAATGCCTGCCTGTGGCCCCCAAATCCCTGCTGTGGCCCTAATATAACTGCCAGGGCCCCCATATTCCGGCCTGTGGCCGCCCATATCCCTGGCCCAGGGCCCCATATCCCCTGCCTGTGGCCCCCATATCCCCTCCTGTGGCACCCATTTACCCTATGGCCCCCATATCCCTGCCTGTGGCCCCATTTGCTGTCTGTTTCCCTCTAATGCCTGCGCTGTGGCCCCATATCCCCTGCCTGTGCCCCCATAATACTGCCTGTGCCCCTATAATGCCTGCTGTGACCCCCATTCCCTGCCTGAGCCCCATATACTGTTCGATGGGCCCTCAATATCCCTTCCTGTGGCCCCCCATATACTGCAAGTGGCACCGCCTTATGCTGCCGTGTGCCCCTATAATACCTGCCAGTGGCCCCCATATCCCTGCCCTGTGGACCCATATCCCTGCCTGTGGCCCCAATATGCTGTGTATTCCCCTATAATGCCTGCCGGGTGCCCCCATATCCCTGCCTGTGACCCCCATATGCTGCCTGTGCCCCTATAATGTTCTGCCTGTGGCCCCCATATACATGCTGTGGCCCCCATATCCCTGCCTGTTGCCCCCATATGACTGCCTGTGGCCCCCATAACCCGCCCTGTGGCCCCCATATGCCTACCTTGGCCCCATAACCCTGCCTGTGGCCCCCATATGCTCGCATGTGCCCCCCATATCCCTGCCTGTGCCCCCATATACTGCCTTTGGCCCTCATACATGCCTGTGCCCTCTAATACCTGCCTGTGGCCCCCATATACTGCCTGTGGCCCCCATAGACAGCCTGTGGCCCCATATACGCCTGTGCCCCTATAAACCCTGCCTGGTGCCCCCTATAATACCTGCTATGCCCCCATATACTGCCTGTGGCCCCCATATACCTGGTCTGTGCCCCCATATACCTCCCGTGTAGGCACCATATCCTGCCTGTGGCCCCAGATACTGCCTGTGCCCCCCATAACCTGCCTGTGGCCCCTATAAACTTCCTCAGTGCCCCTATATACTGCCTCAGTGCCCCTAAATATTGCCTGTACCCCATATACTGCTCAGTGCCCCCGTATCTGCCTCATGCCCTATTACCTGCTTGTGGCCCCCATATTCCTGCCTGTGCCCCAAATACTGCCTCAGTGCCACCCACTATACTGCCATGGACCCCATATACTGCCTCAGTGCCAATACCTCCTGGGCCCCTATATACTTGTCAGTGCCCCTATATACCTGCCTGTGGCCCCATATACAGCCTTGCCCCATATACTCTTCAGTTGCCCCTATATACATAACTGAGTGACCTGCTGATACCTATAATTAAGGAGTTGCTGGAAAAGTGAGGATTCTAAGGATATTTGTGTGCCAAATCCTCTGGGACGAGTCTTGCCGTGAGCAATCAGCATGAAGGTGTGAACCGATGGAGAAGAGAAAGGAATGTGAACGACGTGATCAGAAAATGACGTCTCCGGTGAGTCACCACATGTAACTGCTTCAATCACTTATATACGTCTGCAGAGCCTACATACAACTAGTTTCGGCCACTACATGTCACTGTATGGCGGTGGTAATATGTAATCAAAGCCTGTGTACAGCTGATGTCACATGTGGGGGCGCGTTCGTTCAGGTCCTGGCAGATTATTTGAGCCTTAAGTAGTAATAGTTTGGGTCTTGGTTTTGTAGGAGGGTTTTTAGTAACAATCACTTGTCTGGTAGTTTGCTCCATGTATAGGTGTGAATTTTTTGGTGACTGTTTATGGGTATGGTCATATGAAGGTGAAAGTTTTTGAAAAAGGAAAAATTAGTCATTGGTGATTTTTACTGATACAGTGACTGCTGAGGAATGGACGGGACTGTGTGGATGTGCAGAAAATTAAGAAGCCAGGTACATAAAGGTTTTTCTCTGTAAAAAAACATCCGCAGTACACAATGAGGCGTGAAAAATGTCGTTGCAACCCAGCCCTACCCAGAAAACACAAAGGCCCGACCCCGGATGTTTTGGGACCGTAGCAGGCCCCCTTTGGTTCTGTGATCCTTACAAATTAGTTAGAGTAATAGATGTGAAGATTTATATATTAGTAAGAGAATTTAAAGGAGCATCTAGCCGCTGAGTAAAGTCACGGGGGGAGCGAGGGGGGGCCCCCGCGGGCGAACACAGACGAACCTCTATAAAAATACTGGATAAAGTTCACCAGACTAGTGTGTATACGTTGCAATAGCTTTATTATTAACAGTTTTCTATTAGAAATATTCTGGATATTGGCAGCCTGAACTTATAGATACCCATCTTTCTAGTAACTTCATCTCTTTTGTTAGGTGCAAAACTCCACTTTTATTAACCAGTATCCATTTCAGAAGGTTTCCATTTTCAATTTTTGCCCATTCCGATCCTTTGTTGATATATCCACCTTGTCTTGAAATTCGAATCCATGCAACGTCAGCACAGGTTGATTAGGTGCCAAACTACCTTTGTAATATCCGATACATAACAGATAAAGTTTTTTTTGACTTACTCGTGCACTACAACGTCCTGTTCATTAGCACTGGCAGCTTACATGTGAATACTGAGCAATTTTTGTAGTCGACCACAGGTGAATTGAGATAGGTGCCAAAAAAAAACCTCTTATAATCCCTAATAACATTACAGATACGTGTTTTTGGCCACTTTTGCCCAGTCCAATTTGTTGATATAGCACCTTGGCAGTTTAAATATTGAATTCCAGCAATTGTGTAGTTTACACACAAGTGAATTGATAGATCCAAAAAAATACCTTTTATATATCCAATACCAATTACAGATTACGTGTTTTTTGCGTACTTGTGTGCACTAACAGCTTTTCGTTCAATGATTGCAACTTAAACGCAACTTAATGTCTAGAAGAATACTGGCAATTATTTTATTTCAACCAACAGTCTGATTATAGATAGGTTGCCAAAAAAACCTGTTTGATTATCCGAAGTACATCACAGATATATGATTTTTTTAGGCACTATTTGCCCAGTCCAGCGATTATGTTGATAGAGCCACCCTTGCATTAAATTATGAATCCAGCAATTGTGTAAGTGTTTACCACAGGATGACATTGATAGTGCCAAAAAATACCTTTTTTTTTTATCTAATCCATAACAGATACTTGTTTTTGTTGACTTGTGCACTACAGCTTCGAGTATATTCCATTGAGGCAACCTTGCACTTAAATGATAATGACTGCCCAATATTTTTAAGTCACCACAGTAAGTTATAGGTGCTTAAATAAATAACCTCCTCTATTACGAACTGCTAGGGCGCCTCTGAGCGCGCGGATACGTGTGAGAGTTTGCCACCTCGTATGCCCAGGTGTGTCCAGATTTTTTGATAGAGCCAACCTTGCAGTTAAAGTAGAACCTGTCACATAGATTATGGCCCCCCCTTGCTGAGGCAGCACAAGCTAGTGTCAGACATCGTTTTCCAGTACTGTGCCCCTTATTCTGTAAGATGCGCGTTTTTTGGTATTTAATGCTCCAAAATCTGCAGTTTTCCAGCCAGAAGAGAGAGTCATTCGAAGAGTCCTTCAGAGTGTCTAGTATTTTTCAAACCCGGCCAATCGGAGGCTAGCCCGGCCCACCTCCAAACGACAAACCTATTACTTTGAATAGTGTAGAAACATGTGAAAAACTGTCAGTGGGCGGAGCTAGCCTTTGGTGGCGGAAGCTAACACCTACCCATCAATAATATTTAGGGGTAAATGCCTCTAAACTGCTGCATCTTACAGAATTAAGGGAACACAGTGCTGGGAACAGCAGGTCTGTCACTAGCTTGTGCTGCCCTCAGCAATGGGGGCATAAACTATGTGACAGGTTCCCTTTAAATTTGAATCCAGCAATTGTGTAGTTACCACAGGTGAATTGATGGATGCCAAAAAATACCTTTTATTATCCGAATACATTACAGATACGTGTTTTTTGCACTTTTGCCCAGTCCAGATTTGTTGATAGAGCCCCCTTGCAGTTAAATTTGAATTCAGCAATTGTGTAGTTACCACAGTTGAATTGATAGGTGCCAAAAAATACCTTTTATTATCCGAACTACTTACAGATACGTGTTTTTTGACTTTGGTGGCATTACAGCTTAGTTTCATTGAGGCATCCTTGCACTTAAATTTGAATACTGCAATATTTTAGTCACCACAGGGAATTGATAGGTGCCAAAAATACCTTTTATTATCCGAATACATTACAGATACGTGTTTTTTTTCACTTTTGGGCCCAGTCCAGATATGGTGTTGATAGGCCTCCTTTGCAGTTAAATTTTAAATCCCAGCAAATGTGTAGTTACCACAGTTGAAATGATAGGTGCCAAAAAAAACATTTTATAATCCGCATATAATTACAGATACGTTTATTTTTGACTTTGTTGCACTCCCCAGCTTTGTTCATTGAGGCCCCTTGCACGTTAAAATGTGAATACTGCAATTTTTTAGTCAACCACATGTTAATTGAAAAAGTGCCAAAAAATAACCTTTTATATCCGAATCACATTACAGATACTGGTTTTTGTCACTTTTTGCCCAGTCCACAGATTTGTTGATAACCACCTTGTGCAGTTAAATTAAAATCCAGCAATTGTGTATTTTACAAACAGGTGAAATGATAGATGCCAAAAAAATACCTTTTTATTATCCGAATACATTTATAGATACTGTTTTTTGACTTTGGTGCACTAAAGCTTGTTCTTTAGGTCACCTTGCACTTAAATGTAATACTGGCTAACTGCAAATTTTTAGTCACCACAGGTGAATTGATAGGTGCCAATAAAATACCTTTTATTATCCGAATACATTTCAGATACGTGGTTTTTTTGGCACATTTCCCAGTCCAGATTTGATGTAAGAGCCATCTTTGCAGTTAAATTTGAATTCCAGCAATTGTTGTGTTTACCACATTGAATTAATAGGAGCCAAAAATAACCTTTTATAATCCGAATACATTACAGATACGTGTTTTGTTGACTTTGGTGCACTTAACAGCTTTGGTTCATTGTGAGGGTCACTTTGCCTTAAATTGAATACTGCAATTTTTTAGTCACCACAGTGAATTAGAGAAGTTGGCCAAAAAATACCTTTTTAATTAACCGACTACGTACAGAAACTTGTTTTTGTCACTTTTGCCCAGTCCAGATTGATTGATAGAGCCACCTGGCAGTTAAATTAAATCCACAAATGTGTAGTTTACCACAGGTGAATTAGTAGGTGCCAATAAAAACCTTTTTATTAATCCGAATACATTATCAGATACTGTTTTTTTTTTTCACTTTGGCGCGATAGATCTACTATTGTCAGATATATTTGAATCCAGCACTTTCTTTTTATTTGGGGATTTGAAATATGCTGTGATATGCCGTCTTTTAATATGAACTTTCCAAAACCTCTTCCATACCAGTCTCAAATTTTTTTATTTTTTATGTATATTTCTTCTGAACATGGAGCAAATTCAGGAGGGGTAAGCAGCAAAAGAGGGGGTATGACATGGAGGTATGAGGTGACGAGAGAAGGTGCTCCTCCTTCCGTGCTGGTGAACACCACGCATCGCCAGCGGATCATCAGTTGCAGGAATCGTCAGGCCTGTCATCGCTGGTTCAGGGCCCCTGAGGAATCACAGTAACGAACTATCGTCGCCAATGCTGTCCCTTCATTGGTTAATGCAACCATCATCCAGCATTCTTACCTCCTCTCCTCGCCAGTCACGGCCCACAATTCGTCATCTCAGCATCTACGCATCGGATCCGTCTCAACATGAAGCAAGCCCAAATGTCAACTTCGTTACCCACCACTGTGATAATCCATTTCTGAAGACCTCTATGATACAAATGCGGTTGGGGTCAGAAGGCATGTTAAAATGATCAAGATGCCAAAGAGTATGATTTTCTCTGCTCTGACTCCAGTTACTGATGCATTCCACCCAGAGGAGGAAAGGGGAATCCGGTCACAATCGGCAAAAATTCCCGGACGGTCGGCAACGCCTTGTCAGTCCCTCCTTGCTTTTGTAGCCCGCATCTTCTTCTGGATGCAGAAAATGTGCAGGACGACGAAGTCACCTGTGTTGATGAAGATGATGACTACATTGGGCGGAAACCAACGTGGTCCTTTTCCAGCAGAATTTCTTGCGAGCCTTCATCAGTTTCACTAGACGAGGAGTGAAGACGATGGGTAGTGCGTATGGGTTCCGCCACAAAAAGGGAGAGGGCGGTCGCGAAGTCCACTGATATGATTCCGCCATCGCACGTCATCGCAAACCCCGCTCCTTCTTATCCGCCGTCAAAAAGGTCCAGGACCTCTCCAAGCCTGGGCCTCTTTGACCAAAGCCTCTGATTCATCACCATGCGATTGTCATAAGCCGCCATTAGTCCTGTACAATGCATAAAAACTGCGGCAAGAACCTTAGGTGGTTACCAGCATCCCCACATGTCAATTCGACATGCAGCGACTGCATGAGTTGAAATTGGAGGCAACACATTGCCGACAAAATGCCAGACCGACGGCGGGCCCTCCAACCACGTCAACCCAACCCTCTTTCTCCCGCCTCCCTCCAACCACCAACGTTCCTCAGCTGCCCATGACTCTCAGAGTCATGATCAGGATGGAGCCACGAGCTTCAGCCTCCAACCGAAGCCCGAGTACCACCAGCAACACCGAGAGACCCCATCCTACCCCCTTCTCCATTCCCGCAGATATGACGACCTGCACACTCCGTACAGCCCAGTCCTAGCAGCCAATCTTCTGTCTTCAGGTTTTGGAGAGCAGAAGAAACAACTTTAACACCCCCAAACAACCCAAAGCCAAAAGCCTAATGTCCGGCATTGCCAGGCTTTTGGCCTTGGAAATGTTTGCCTTTCCCCCTCTGGTAGACACAGAGGGGATTGCCACCACGTCAAGTCCCTTGCCTTCCCCTATACCAGAAACCGAGCAGGCTATTTCTTTGCCAGAAAAGCCAGTCCCCTCGCCCCTGGCCACCACTGTGTCCATCTAAATTTTCAAGCGCGTGTCTGCATCTGTGTCCGGAAAAGTCCATCTGACCACCGACACAATGGAACTAGTAAGCACGGCCAAGGCCGCTATAATACTCTGTGACAGCTCACGGGTGAGTCTGTGTTGGAATGTCTCTGGGGTGACGGTGGTCTCAGCTCGTCGCACGCTCTTCAAAACCACAGGGATGGTGCGGGGTTCTTTCCCCCAAGGTCCTCTGGTGGCAATCACGTGCCCAGAGAAAACCAGGCCGTGTTGAAAATTAATACTGTCTTGGAGACCGTCCACAACACAGGTCATGAGCTGTGGACGGCTCTCTGCAACGAATGAGCTGCATGGCTGGGTGCCAGGGAACCTTGTGCCAGCAAGGGGTGGTGAAAATGGGCGAAATCTGCTGGCCGACCTTAAGATCGGAAGCGGAGCACATCTCCTTCTTGCTTCTGGCACATGTCATGAACCTGTCGTCCAGAAATTTCTAAAGAGCTACCCGGGTCTGTGACCTGTCCTGCTGAGGAAGCTCGGAATTCAAGTTCGCACTTCCCGCCTGTTTCGCGACCCTGCTTCGTTCCCGCCGCTGCGTGCAGCGTCAGCTAGCTCGGCCCTCCCCCCCGTCAACCATCTTCCATGTTGACGTGCAACAAAAACGCTGGAATTCCACCCCTCCACATGCTCCAGCGATTGTGGCATGCAGTCGCAATGCCATTACCGTAGTACGAAGTACACATGGCCTGACAAGCAGCGGGTTGCGGACCTCGGGGTGTGAGCCACCGAGAGTGGAGGCAGGTGAAAGAGCTCTGCACCATCCTTGCCAGTTTTTGAAGATAGGCCAACAAAAGGTCAAGTGCGGACAATGCCCCTTGTCAGCATGAGCATTGTGGTGATCTTAGTTCTGGAATGATCATTGGACGACCCCTGAACACAACAGGTCCCGCCATCGATGATGAGGATGAAACGGACACAGATGCGGGACACGGACCTTTCTCTCCGTCAATCCACAAGAGCCCGACAGTTTCCACAATTTCATCGGTCTTCATTAGGCAGTGGTTCGGGGTCCACAGCTAGTGCAAGGTGGCGCAACAGCACTTTTATTCTCAGGGTGCATCATTTCAGTAAGGTCAGGCTATGTTGAAGCTGTGCCGGAGGTAAAGCGGAGGAGTCAGGAGGAGAGGAGGAGAAAGGTTTCCTAGAGCACCGATGTTACCGACGATCCCTCCCTATCAGCCTTGGAAAGAGGTTGGCGCGAAATTTGAGGCGGGAGGAGGAAGATGAGTAAGATCAGTTTTGCTAGTGCCCCTCGACCAGAGGCTTGGGAAATCAAGGCCTCTATCATCACATGATGCTTTGGATTGCTCCCATTTCCACCAATATGATCCTCTCATTAAGGCCATCAAATGAAACAACAGTTACTGGGTGGCCACCCACCTGGATCCCGCGGTAACAAAACAAAACTCATGCACTTTCCATCCCACCCACCCAAATAGAGAGTAAAATCCGGAAATGGAGACCTTGCTATTGGATCAACTGGAGACCATCTGTATTGCGTCTGCTTGTCACGTTCCCCACATTGTCACGGTGGAACAACAACAGCGACGTGACAGCTAGTAGAGTACCATGTAGGCGTAGCGCAGCAGCAGGCAAGGTGCATAAGCCTAATGGGTGACCTCTGGCATCATTGTTTACGCACCTCCACAACGCAAGCAATGCAAGGCACACATCCAGACACCCAGAGATCACTTAAGATCATGGAGCACGACTATTTGCGTCTCAACACCGATGATTTTGTATGTGTTCCGACCCAATAACTTCTGGGAATCCCAAAAAGGACGAATGGCCCGAGCAGGCTCGCCACGCCATAGAGGTGTTGTCCCCTGCCCAGCAGCCAGTGTCATATCAGAGCGTACCTTCCAGCACAGCTGCAGTTATCATTACAGACAAACCGCATCCGTTCCACAGAAGGGTAAAATGTGGATCGTTTTGACTTTCAATCCAAGATATTCAAGGCATGGAATCTCTGATGATGTTGTGGCCCCAATTGCCGAGGTCACCGCTTTAGTTTGCACGTCTACTTCACATTCCAATTCAAACAGAAAGTGGTCCCTTAAAAAATGTTTTTTAAAAATGATCAATCTTTACTGCAATTATTATTCTCTTTCCCAACAGTTCATTTTTGCTGGTTTTGCTGTGAGGAGACTGTTAAAAACATACCAAGGTTTTCATGACAACAACCGTATTCCAATTACTCACTCTGTTATCTTAAGATTTGTCGCATTGTCAATGGTTTTGAGGTCATGGTTTGCTGTGAGATACAGCTATAATGTATAGTCCTTTTGGAACAGAAATGTGGCTTTTTAAGTGGCATTTCTCCACTCACTATTTTTAATAGTGTCTGAGAAATCATATTATAATTTTTTTGGGGTCATGTAGCTGGTGAAGATACAGCAATAATCAAGTGTCCTTTGAACAAACATGTGGGCGTTTAAGAGTGGCATTTCTCCCTCACTAAAGAGGGTTTTTAATAGTGGCTGAGAATCATATTTATAATGTTTTGGGTCATGTTAGCAGTGAGATTACAGCAATAGACAGGACTTTGGAACAGAAATGTGCTTCTTCTAATGGCATTTCTCCCTCACAATTGTTTAATAGTGGCTAGAAAGTTCATATTTTATAATTTATTGGGTCATGTAGCTGTGAGATACAACAATAATCATGGTCTTTGGAACAAAATGTGCTTCTAAGTGCATTTCTCCCTCACAATTTTTAACAGTTTGCTGAGAAGTCATTTTTAATAACTTTTTGGTCATGCTGCTTTGAAATGCAGCAATACTACAGGTCCCATTAATAAAAAATATTTGTTTCTAACAGAACATTTGTCTTCACAATTGTTCCAAAGTGGCTCAAGGGTCATTCGTTGAATGTTTTGGAGGCATTTTGCTTTGAAATGCAGCTATACTATACAAGGTTCTCTATTATAAATAAATGGTTGTTTTCTAACCAGACATTTTTTTTCTTCACAATAGTTCCAAAGTGGCTCAAATGGTCATGCTTTGAATTTTTTGGGGGCATTTTGCTTGAAATGCAGCTATACCTAACAGGTCCTTTATAAAAAAAATGTTGTTTCAAACAGACATTTGTTTCTTCACAATTGTCGAGTGCTCAAGGGTGATGGTGCTAGTCAGAAACAGGAATAGGGTCGGACACTGTTAATGGACACATATTGCAAAATGAACTTTTTTTGCAAGATCTTTAACATAGCTATCAATCCCTGTATTGAGACAACCCATTTAATATTAAATACAATTAAAAAAAGAGAAACAAAGACAGGTTGGGATTCCATCCTATTTTAAAAAATGTGTTTTTCTAGAAATAAACTACTAAAAAACTGCATGTACAAAATAGCTGGTAAAAAATAAATTCCTCTGAATTGTAACATGGGAGTTACCGAAAACTTGACCAGATGGTTAGGTATACAGCCAGGACATGGAGTATTGGAGCACGACAGAGAACAAAGTACAAGACGAATTCCTCCAGCACGTTGAGTAAAATGATAAAAAGAATGCCAAGAAAAATTGGCCCTGGGTGTACAGTAGCGTTAACCACCAGTATTTCCAAGTGAAGCTCAATTGGTCCCGCACTCATACGAGGGCAAAAGCGCTACCCCAGTCTTGACTGTGTACTGGAGGAAGGCTGGAGTTCTCACACTGTCCGCTTCCCGCACACATGCTTCAGCACGACAGTGTTGTTCCGTGCTGTGCGTCATCAGGGCATTTAACCCTGCGTGTTATAGATTACGGACGCCAGCCTGGGCTTCAATCATCAAAACCGCACCCATCTGTAACTCCGTTCCTGGGTCATGCTGTGGCACAGACAGGTATAGTCAATGTCCAGTTCAACTAAAATGGTGGTTTGAAAGGACTTCCTATTTTCCGGCAACTTCCTTTTAATCTGTGGTCAGACAGGTTTAAGGGTCATGGCTGCGGTCCAGACAGGGTTTGTCAATGTCCAGTGTCAACTAAAATGTGGTTTGAAAAATACTTTTTCCGGCACTTTTTAATCTGTGGGTCAGACAGGTTTAAGGGTCATGCTGCGTCCATGGACAGGGTTTGTCAATGTCCAGTTCAACTAAAATGGTGTTTGAAAAGACTCCTTTTTTCCGGCACTTTTAATCTGGGGGTCAGACAGGTTGAATGGTCGATACTGTGGCCCAGGACAGGGACAGTAAATGTCCATTTCAACTAAAAAAGTGGTGGTTGAATAGACTCCTTTTTCCGTGCACTTATTAATCTATGGTTCCAGACAGCTTAAGGGTCATGCTGCGGTTCAAGGCCAGGTTTTTCAAATGTCCGTTTCAACTAAAATGGTGGTTGAAAGACTCCTTTTTTTTTTCCGGCACTTTTTAATCTGGGGGTCAGACAGGTTTAAATGTCTACTGTGGCCCAGGACAGGGACAGTATAGTCCAGTCAACTAAAATTGGTGTTTGAAAGAACTCCTTTGTGTTTCTGTCCGGCACATTTTAATCTGTCTGTGGTCAAGACAGGTTTAAGGGTCATGCTGCGTCCAGGACATGGTTTGTCAATGTCCAGTTCAACATATAATGGTGGTTGAAAAGACTACTTTTTTTTTCCGGCACTTTTTAATCGTGGGTCAGACAGGTTTAATGGGTCATGCTGCGGTCCAGGACAGGGTTTTGTAAATGTCCAGTTCAACTAAAATGGTGGTTGAAAGACTCCTTTTTCCGGCATTTTTAATCTGGGGGTTCAAGACAAGGATTAATGGTCATACTGCGGTCCAGGACAGTTCTAGTCTAATGTCCATTCAACTAAAATGGTGTTTGAAAGACTACTTTTTCCGGCAACTTTTTAATCTGTGGGTCAGACAGGTTTAAGGGTCAGCTGTGCGGGGCTCCAGACAGGGTTGACAATGTCCAGTTCAACAAAAATGGTGTTGAAAGACCTCCTTTTCCGGCACTTTTTAATCCTGGGGTCAGACAGTTTAATGGGTCATACTGTGGCCCAGGACAAGGGACAGTATATGTCCAGTTCAACAACTAAAAAATGTGGTTGAAAAGAACTCCTTTTTCCGGCACTTTGTTAATCTGTGGTCAGACAGGTTTAAGGTCATGCTGGCGGTCCAGGACAGCCGGTTTGTCAATGTCCAGTTCAACTAAAATGGTGGTTGAAAGACTGACTTTTTTCGGCACTTTTTTAATCTGTGGGTCGAACAGGTTTATGGGTCAATGCTGCGGACCGGACAGGGTGTGTCAATGTCGCAGTTCAACTAAACATGTGGTTGAAAGACTTCCTTTTTCCTGGCACTTCTTTAATCTGGGGGTCAGACAGGGTTTAATGGGTCATACTGAGCAGTCCAGGACAGTTCTAAGTCAATGTCCAGTTCAACTAAAATGGTGTTCAAAGACTCACTTTTCTTCCGGCCCTTTTTAAATCTGTGGGTCATGCAGGTTTTTAGGGTCATGTTGGGGCCCTGCGTTCCAGGACAAGTGTATATTCAATGTCCAGTTCAAGTAAAGATGGTTTTCAAATAATACTGCCTTTCCTGGCACTTTTTAATTTGGGTGGTGATGCAGGTTTTAAAGGGTCAATGCCTTACAAGACAGGGATAGTATGGTGTGTGACTTTTTTTTCTAGTTGCTTTTATAGCCTAAGTGTTGTGCCTAAGATGGTAGCAGGTATCCATTTGACGTAGTGGCTGTTTAATTCCAACTTCTCCTAGCCCCTGTTTGGGTGTTAGAATGAAGATGTTGTTGCTCCCCAAAGAACCTTTAATGTCATCGCTCATAATCGACTGCTCACTAATCGAAAAAACTTATCCGATGGTGGCCGACTATCGACTATCGCCCGATGTCGATAGCCAACGTAATCGCTCAACACTAGTCTAGAGGGAGAGAGGGCCTACACATGAGGGCTTCCAGTCTAAAGGGAAGGAGGAAAGAGTCAGGAGGTGAGGGGCAGACATGTTTGTGGGGTGAAGTAGTGCAACAGGGTTATCGTTAGTTATTCACTGGGACATAGGTAGCCAGTGAAGGGATTTGAAGAGGGGAGAGGCAGAGGAGTAGTGAGGTAGTGATGTGAGAGGTGAATCAGAGAGGCAACAGAGTTAAGAATGTATTGGAGGGGAGCGAGGGTGATAGATATGAGGCCACAGAGAAGGTTGTTACAATAGTCTAGGAGGGAGATGACGAGGTCATGGACAAGCATTTTTGTGCTTTTCAAATAAGTAAAAGCGGATTCAGGCAGATTTTTTCGGGTGAGCGGCAGGGTGGAGGTAAGGGTTTGGATGTGCGGTTTGAAGGACAGATTGGAGTCAAAGGTTATCTGAAGGCAGCAGCTTTGCAGAGCCCGTGAGAGAGTGTAGCCATTGACTGTGATATAGAGATCAAGTATAGGGATAAGGAGTGGATGGTGGAAGATGAATAAAATTCCGTATTTCCTCTTTCCCCCCTTCCACTTTTAGTTTTTGTAGGAGGCGGGAGGAGAAGAAGGAGGGTATGACGAAAGACAGCAGGATCCGGGAGAAGCATATGAGGTAACTCTGGGCCGGTAGATGTAGAGTTGGTTATCGTCATGCATACGAGGTGGTAATTGAAAGCCATGTAAACCTATACCTGACATCCAGACCAGGAGAATGTAGATACAGAAGAGTAGTGGTTCCCAGGACAGACCCCTGGGGACACATACGAGACAGCACGAGGAGGAGGGTGGTGCAGATGTTGAGACACTGAATGTTCAAGTGGTGATGCATCGAAGGAGATCAGGAAAGGGCCCATTCTAAGATGCCCGAAAAGAAGAGAGATGGTAGCAGAAGTGACTGGTCGACAGAGTAAAACATGAGGACAGGTCTAGGAGGAGAAGACAGAGTAGTACTATGTTCACTTGTTTTTCCTTGGTTAGCGGTTTACTAGCGTGGTGAGGGTCGAAGACAGATTTGAGCAAACGTAAGGAGAGAGTTGGTGGAGAGATGAGAGGACAGTTGAAGATAGATGTGCTGTTCAGAGTTTAGAGGCGAATGGAAGCAGTGAGAGGTGGCGATAGTTGGACAGAGAGAAAGGGTCAACAGATGGTTTCTTAAGGATGGGTGTGATGGTAATGTTTTCAAAGAAGAAGGGAAAGGTGCCAGAGGTTAATGATAGGTTGAATAGATGAGCGAGGGCTGGGATGATAACAGCACTAAGGTCGGGGATGAGGTGGGATGTCAGTGGATCAAGACTACAGGTAGTGAGGTTGGATTTGGACAGTAGAGCGGAAAGCTTGTCATGAGTGACAGTAGGAAGCGAGTTATGGGGGAATAGTGATTAAAAGATGTAAAGGTGGGCTGTGGGAACATTGCAGGAATAGTGGTAAGTGGAGGGGACTGTGGGTGAAGCTTTGTCTGACGAGATTGATCTTATTTAGGAAGTGAGTGGCGAAATCGTCTGCTCATAGGAGAGATTGGGGAGGAGGTACTGTGGGACATTGGAGAGAGTTGAAAGTATTAAAAAGTTGTCTGGGGTTGCGAGGCAGGTTAGATATGACAGTGGTGAAGTAATCCTGTTTGGCAGTGGTGAGTGCAAATTTAAATGCATGTAATGATTGTTTGTATGAGGCAAGGTCCTCAGTGGAGTGGGTTTTCTTCCAGTGCCGTTCAGCAATTCTGGAAGCTCGCCTAAGGTGTTTGATGGAGTCTGTGAGCCAAGGTTGTCTGTTGATTTTATGGGTTTTGTTGTGTGTGAGATGGGCAATGGTGATTGTGTTGTTGTAGAAAGTGGTAGCTGCGCCTGGGTCAGCAAATGAGAATATTTGGAGCAAGAGAGTCAGAGAGAGTGCGAGGGTTAAGGTTTTGTAGGTTTCTGCGGAGGAGCAGTAGATTTGGACCAGGGAGGGCAGGTGGAGAAATCTCCCATGATAATAGTGGGGATGTTAGTGGAATGAAAGTGGAGGAGCCAGAAGGCGAAGTGGTCAAGGAAGGTGGCGGCAGGACCTGGGGTCGGTAGACAACAGCCACTTGGAGGTTGGAGGTGGAGTAGATGCGGACAGAGTTAATCTCAAAGTATGGGAGGGTGAGGAAAGGTAGAGGTGGAATGGGGACAAAGGAGCAGGTATCTAACAAAAGAAGGCCAACACCTCTGCCATGTTTACTGCCAGGGCAAGGGATGTGGGTAAACTGAAGCCTGCCGTAAGAGAGTACAGCAGGGAGGTTTTGTCAGAAGGTGTCCAAGGAGACCAAGGAGGGATAGGATGCATGAGATGAAAAGGTCATGGATGAAGGGAACTCTGTTGCACACAGAATGTGCATTGCAGAGAGCTCCAGATGTTGGGATAGTTATAGCAGGGGTGAGGGAAATGGGCATTAGGTTTATGTGGTTACAGGGGTTTGTGCTGCTTGGTTATGGAAGATGGTTTAGGTTTTAAGAAGATTGTATTGAAACTGAGCTGCAGCATGGTGGTCAAGACCACACAGCAGTATAACAAGACAGGTTCCACTCAGAACAGGCATCGCCATTGTTGACCAAAGAAGTTGGGTGCACATGCGAAGTGTCATATCAAGAGATTGTCTTTTTAAAGTATACATATGAGTGGTGCCAGCATTGCTGTAAAAGTTAAAGGGATAGGGAGACAGCCTGTCATAGCTCAGACCATACAGAGCACACTGCATCATATTGGTCTACATGGCTGTCATCCCAGAAGGAAACTTCTTCTAAAGATGATAAACAAGAAAGCCCACAGACTGTTTGCTGACAAACAGACTAAGGTCATGGATTACTGAAACCATGTCCTATGATCTGACAAGACTGAGATAATAAAACTTATTAAGTTCAAATGGTGTCAAGGGTGTGTGGTGGCAAACACAAGTGTGTCTTGTCTACAGTCAAGCAGGATGGGGGAAGTGTCATGGTTTAACACAGAATGAATGCTGCTGGCTAAAGGGAGCTCAAGTTCATTGAGGGAGCCATGAATGCCAACATGTACTGTGACATAGTAAAGCAGAACATGATCCTTTTCTTTGAGACTGTGCCACAGGGCAATATTCCAACATGAAAAGGACCTCAAACACACCTCCAAGACATCCACTGCTTTGCTAAAGAAAATGAGGGTAAAGGTGCTGTCCTTGCCAAGAATGTCTTCAGACCTAAACCCCATCAAACATCTGTGGGGCATCCTCAAATGGAAGGTAGTGGAGTGCAATGTCTCTAACATACACCAGTGGAAGATAATTTCAATGGCAACCTGTGAAGCTCTAGTGAACTCCATGCCCAACAGAGTTAAAGCAATTGCTGGAGCATAATGGTGAAAATACAAAATATTGACACTTTAACCATTTTCACTTAAAGGGGTTTTGCCACCATGTAATGTTGATGTGGGAACCTTTAAAATGGGTATTTAATCACTTTTCTAAATATATGTGATTAAAAAATGTGAAAACTCTGAGAGCTACAGCATTTCTCAACCCCCCTTGGTTACCACAAAGCTTCCCCTAGTCACGACCCAGGAGCTGAAAGGCCGCGCTTGCGTGAATCACTTCTTATCTGATGACAGGCAGAATGAATGGTCTTTTAAGGCACCGGGTAGCAATATGTTTTCTTTTGTATACAGAATAACTAGCTGTAGTGTTATTAGATCCCTGCTTTATCTGATGAAGAAGCTTTCAATCTGCTGTTTAGAATAGGTGTTCTCTTTTGTATACAGAATTCACAAGTTATAGTTTGATTATTTGAGTGAACATGTCACAGGATCCGTTATGCAGACTCTGTGCTCTGGCTGTGTGTGTCTGTGTGCGTCTCTGTGTCTTGCTGCGTGATTTGTTTACATTACATTAGCTTCTTAGCAGATAAGGTTTCTCCTGACAGTGCCGTCTGAGGCTCTGTGTCTTGCTGTATTGAATCCACTGTTGTACTGTTTATTAGTTCACTTAAGTTTTGAGACGCTCCCTTTGGATTCCTCACTCCCCCCTCCCCTCTCCCTCTCTCCACTACAGCTTCATGACTCAGCATGATTTGTTGACATCTTGCCCTCATACTGAACGGAGTTAAGTACTTGGTCTGGTGGCAAATCCCCTTTAAGTTTGTACTCACTTTTGTTGTCAGCAGTTTAGACATTGATGACTGTGTGTTCAGTTATTTTGAGGACACACTAAATTTACACTATTGTACAACTTGTAAACTGACAAATTTACATTGTATCAAAGTGTTATATCTTCATTTTTGTCCCATGAAAAGTTATGATGCAATATGTACAAAAATGTGAGGAGTGTACTCACTTCTGTGAGATACTGTATGTGCATGGAGGATATTGTTTTGTGCATATTGGTAAGTTTTTTTTTTTTTTTTTTTTTAAGAAGTAAAGATGCAACAAATTTATCAAGAATACCCTGTTTCCCCGAAAATAAGACAAGCTAAGACTTATTTTTAGGGGATGTATTTTTTTTTCCATGAACAATAATTCACATTTATTGTTGAACAAAACATCAACATATATTAATATACTGTAGGTATTTCATCACAAACATTAGCATAAGCAGCCAAACTCTGAATTGCATAAAAAAATGCACTATGTCTTATTTTCGGGGGTTTTTACAAATATATTCAGCAGCACCGGTAACCAACCATAAACTTGAGTGCAAGTCCAAACCCTGTCCACGGGCCTCACAAAGTCCAGAAAAATATCCACAGACAGCACTTCATCAATTTCAACGGTCTTTATTCCCCAATAGTGCAACGTTTCAGCTCATTGCTGAGCCTTTTATTTTCGGGGGTGTCTTATTTCTGGGGAAACAGGGTATATCCCTCCACATATTCTTGAAAAATGTGTTGCATCTTAGTCTGTTTCCCTTTTACCTTAAAATGGTTTATAAAATAGTAGTAGTTTTAAAAAATCCAGCTTTTAAATCACTCTAAAATACAAATTGGACAGATAATGTAATACATATTGCAAACAGTACCATCTACTGTATTTTGAACATTTGTATATGGACAAAATGCCTAAGAAGCAGCATTCAACCATACCAGAAACCCACAGAAAGTGTTCAAAACCGACAAAAAGTTGCAAAGGTAAAATGTCATAAAAAAGTTGCAAACATTTATGATGTTTATACACCAGAAAAATGGTCTAGAAGGTTTGTTAACTCCGCCACATTGTCTATAAAAAACAAGGGGACACATTTATTATAGCAATTAAATTTGTGCCAAAAAATATTGCTGTACATACTCTCCACAGCATGTATTATGGGCAACATGTATGAAGGAAGGCGTGTCGAAGTGAATTGTCAAGTCTCATTTTCAGTGTATAATGCGCCTGATGTATTAAAGTGGTTTTGTGCATTCATAACTGGTATGTAAAGTTTGATGCGCCTCACGTATCGGCCACATGTATGAACCTGTTTAGGTCTAAAAGTCACTTTTTTGCCTATAGGTTACTATGCGCAAAAAAGTGAGTTTTAGTCCTAAACAGTTTCATAGATGTGGCCCTATGTGTTAGGCATATTAGGGAACTTAGGCACATAAGTAATGCATCTAACATGTATTAAGGTTATAGACAGGCTGGAAATAAGAGAAGTCCTATGGTAATGATCCTGCTTGGAGTACTACAGGTCCCAGCAATACCTGTGTTGTGCTGGCTCTTGTTGTATGTAGAATAAAGGGTGAAAGCAGCAAAAATAAATTTATAATTTAGTGTAGTAAAAATTTTAAATATGAAAATCTGAACATAATCAATGGGTTTTTTATGTAAAAATTGTTTTAGATTCTATTACATTTAAATACATTTTATAGGAGATATTTTTATATTTTTGGGATATTATATATTTTTTATTAATTTATATGATCATATTTTTCATTAAATTTAAATAATTACATTTTATACATTTTGATAATTATAATAAATTACTTTTTATTAATATACTGATGAAAATTAAGAAATATTGGACATTTTTGTCCCTTACAGCAAATCTACTGTATTTCCACCTCGACTCCTCAGGCTCAGACAGACCACATTGAGATAAGTCTGCCTGTAGGAGCAGTAATGCACCTAGTTTTGCCGAACCACATTCATATATGTGTCTAATACTATGAGTGTGGTGCGACACACCTCCATAGCGCCCCCAGAACATGTTAGGCGCATTAGAAAGTGTTGAGTCTTATGAACAATGCGCTTAACACATTCATTAGGTGTATTAGACATTGTAGACTGCTCAGTTAGGTGTAATGTACACCAGAAAAAGGGTGAAAAACCCTTTCATACATGTCGCTCTATGTGTTTAAGATGTTTTTAGACACTTCTGCACCTTGTTTGACAAAATGGGTGTGGTTTTGTGTAAAAGAGGGTGGGTGAGTGTACAGTGCTGTATACCAAAAAAAAGTGACTTCATGTTGATGCAATTAGTGGCATAAAGTAATCCAACTAAAAGAAGGTGTAAATTTAGACTAGATAGTTCTAACCTGCACCAGATTTTTCAATACTATTACAAATTTGAGGCATTGTAAGACTGTCTAGTCTAGGTTTACACTGTCTAAGTATTAAACAGTATTGGTTAAATTTCCCCCAGGTGCTCATTATCCATAACACATCACTCCTAGAGATGGGCGAATCGATTCTAACGAAGTGGACGTCGTTTAGAAGTTCAGGAAAACTTCGGTTTTGAACGAAGTCAAAGTTTGGGGTACTTCGGGTAAACGAAGTGTGCTTTTGAGTGATAAAATGGCTGCGAGCACATGGCGCGACATGGGGCTCAGCACGCTGGGAGGAAGAGGGGCATAGCCTGCATGACATGTGCAGAGATGAAGCCAATCAGAGCCCGGCGGGATTCTGTGACGTCACCGCACTATATAAGACCGGGCGCGACGCCGGGAACTCACACTCCTCTCACTGTATTGCTCAGGGAAGGTGCTGCCGCGGCTGATTATGATAGCTCTCACTGAAGTACTGATTTTTATACAGCGATTTTTGTGAGGTGTCTCAGCTTGTCTCAGAGACTGTTCTCTTAATGTTCTATTTCTGATTTCTTGGGGAATTGGATCTGAAATCCAGTGTGCGTTCACTGCAGCTGCATATACATTCAATATCCAAGTGGGATCTAAGCCAGTTCCTGTTGTATTCATTTAAAGAAACAGCGTTTTTACAATACAAATACCACTTCATTTTTGGCTGCTCAATTCTATTGCGCAATTTACATCCAGGGGTTAATTAAGCGTTGTTTTGCTGGTGTGCTGACCCCAAGAAACCGTCATTTTCAACGCCAAAATATATACATTTTTCCTGTAGCATAATTCACAAGCGAAGGTTAATTACAATTTTTTCTCTTGTTGTGTAGCATAGAAAACACGCAATTGTAACACGCTACAAAGCTATTAGTTTGTGGTTGCTCAATTCTTTTGCGCAATTTACATCCAGGGGTTAATTAAGCGTTGTTTTGCTGGTGTGCTGACCTCAAGAAACCATCATTTTTAACGCCAAAATATATACATTTTTCCTGTAGCATAATTCAAAAGCAAAGGTTAATTACAATTTTATCTCTTGTTGTGTGGCGTAGAAAATACGCAATTGTAACACGCTACAAAGCTATTAGTTTGTGGTTGCTCAATTCTTTTGCGCAATTTACATCCAGGGGTTAATTAAGCGTTGTTTTGCTGGTGTGCTGACCCCAAGAAACCGTCATTTTCAACGCCAAAATATATACATTTTTCCTGTAGCATAATTCACAAGCGAAGGTTAATTACAATTTTATCTCTTGTTGTGTGGCGTAGAAAACACGCAATTGTAACACGCTACAAAGCTAGTAGTTTGTGGTTGCTCAATTCTTTTGCGCAATTTACATCCAGGGGTTAATTAAGCGTTGTTTTGCTGGTGTGCTGACCCCAAGAAACCGTCATTTTCAACGCAAAAATATATACATTTTTCCTGTAGCATAATTCACAAGCGAAGGTTAATTACAATTTTATCTCTTGTGTGGCGTAGAAAACACGCAATTGTAACACGCTACAAAGCTACTAGTTTGTGGTGGCCCAATTGTTTGGCGCAATTTACATCCAGGGGTTAATTAAGCGTTGTTTTGCTGGTGTGCTGACCCCAAGAAACCGTCATTTTCAACGCCAAAATATATACATTTTTCCTGTAGCATAATTCACAAGCGAAGGTTAATTAAATTTTATCTTTGTTGTTGAGCATAGAAAATCACAATTGTAACACGGTACAAAGCTATAGTTTGTGTTGCTCAATTCTTTTGCGCAATTAATCCAGGGTTAATTAAGCGTTGTTTTGCTGGTGTGCTGACCCCAAGAAACCGTCATTTTCAACGGCAAAATATATACATTTTTCCTGTAGCATAATTCACAAGCGAAGGTTAATTATAGTGTTGAGCGATTATTATCGACAAAGTTGAAATCGGCACAGTTTTTATGTTGATCGAATTTTTAGATCATGCGATAATTTAGGTTAAAATCTGTGCATCATCTATTAAGATCGCGCCATTTTCGGCGCTTCCTGTCATTTTGGCGGCCAGCAAATCAGCTTACAGAATAGAGCAGGGTGAGATGTGTGTGCGACGTCATGACTGGGATGTGTATGGTTGCGATTGGCTGGAAAAATCACATTACCTCGTTTTACATAGAACAGCGTTTCCTGTTCAGCCTCAGTGTCTCTCAGCGTCTCAGAGCAGAAGGACGTGCGCTCTGCTTGTGTCCAAACAGCTCAGCGAACTTATTCTATTTCTTCACAGAGAAACCTTACTCTACTATTAGCTGTGATCCTTAAAATTTTAGTTAGACTAGTGATTGGGAAGTTTTATGTAGTTAGGTAGAGAATTTAAACGGCCCATCTCCCGCGGTCAAGTCACGGGGGGCAGCGGAGGGGGGGCCCCCGCCGCGGGTGAACACAGACAAGCTCTATAAAGAATACTGGATAAGTTCACCAAGACTTAGTGTAGACATTGCACTGCAATAGCTTTATTATTAACAGTTTTCTATTGAAATATTTCCTGGATATTGGGCAGCCTGAACTTATAGGATACACATCTTTTCTAGTAACTGCAGGTCTCTTTGTTAGGTGCAAAACTCCACTTTTATTACCAGTATACATTTCAGATAATTGTTCATTTTCAATTTTGCCCATTCCACCTTTGTTGATATATCCACCTTGCACTTAAATTTGAATCCAGCAATTTTAAAGTCACCACAGATGAATTGAAAGGTGCCAAAACTTTCTTGTATTATAGGAATACAAACAGATACGTGTTTTTTGACTTTGGCGCACTACAGCTTTGTTTCATTGAGGCAGCTTGCACTTTTAAAAATAAAATGAATAGGGCAATTTTTTTAAGTCAACAGGTGAATTGAAAGTTGCCAAATGAATCCTTTTTGTATAAAAAACAAAAAAATACATAACAGATACGTGTTTTTTGACTTTGGCGCACTACAACTTTGTTCATTGAGGCAGCTTCCCACTTAAATTTGAATAAGAAAACAAAATTTTATGGGTCAAAACCACAAACGGTGAATTGGGATAAGGTTTTTTCCAAAAAATACCTTGTATTATCCGAATACATTCAGATAGTGTTTTTTCACTTTGGCGCAGGCCAGCTTTTGTTGGATAGATCTACTTTGCGGGTTAAATTTTGAATACGGGCAATTTTATAAAAGGTCAACCACAGTTTTTGAAATTGATTTTTTGGTGCCAAAAATTGACCTTGTTATTATCCGAATACATTTCAGATACGTGTTTTTTCACTTTGGCGCAGGCCAGCTTTGTTGATAGAATCCAGCAATTTTGTTTTGATTTGACGGATTTGAGAATAGCTGTGATTTGCCGTCTTTTAATAAGAGACTTTCCAAAACTCTTCCATACCTTCTCAAATTTTTATATTTCTGAACATGGAGCGAAAATTCAGGTGGTAAGCGAGCAAAGGGGGGTTGGACATGGAGGTAGGGGTTTACGAAAAAGGGTGCTCCTTCCAGTGCTGGTGACAACACGCATGCCAGCGGATCGTCAGTTTGCAGGACCGTCAGGCCTGTCATCGCTGGGTCAGGGCCCTGTGAATCTCGCCAATCTGTCCTTCAGTGGTTAATGCAACCTGCATCCAGCAGTCTTACCTCTCGTCCTCCCAGTCACGGCCACAAATGGTCGCATCAGCATCACCAGCATCCGTCCAACATAAAGCAGCCCAAATTGTCAACTCGTGTACCCACCACTGTGGATAATCCATTTTCTGAAGACCTCTTTGATGACAAAATGCGGTTGGGGTCAGAAGGCATTTTTTAAAAGATCAAGAGGCCAAAGAGGATGATTTTCTCTGCTCTGACGCCCAGTTACTGATGCCATCAGAGGAGGAGAAGGAAGCCGGTCAATCAGCAAAAATCCCGGGGGGGTCGGCAACGCCTTGCAGTCCCTCTTGCTTGTAGCCCGCAGCTCCTGGAGCAGAATGTCAGGACGACGAAGTCACCTGTGTTGATGATGATTATGACGACATTGCGGACTCCTTTTTCCGGCACTTTTTAAATGTGGGGGTCATGCAGGTTTGGGGCTCATGCTGTGGCCCAGGACAGGGATAGTCTATGTCCAGTTCAACTAAAATGGTGGTTCAAAGACTCCTTTTTCCGGCACTTTTTAAATCTAGGGCTCATGCAGGTTTGGGTTCATGCTGCGTTCCAGGACAGGGATATTCAAAGTCCAGTTCAAAGTAAAATGATGGTTCAAATCATACTGCCTTCTGGCACTTTTTAATTTGTGGGTCATGCAGGTTTAAGGCTCATGCTGTGGTGCAAGACAGGGATAGTGAATGGTCTGTGATTTTTTTTCTGTGGCTTATATAACCTAAGTGTGTTGCCTAAGATGTAGCACGTATCCATTTGACTGTTGTGGATGTTAATTCCAGCTTCTCCAGCCCTGTTTTGGGGTGTAAGAATGAAGGTGTTGTTGCTCTCCCCTAGACTTTAATGGTATCGTTCATAATCGACTGCTCACTATCGACTTCTTGTCGATGATGGTCGACTATCGACAAACGACCGATGTCGATGGTCAACGTAATCGCCCCAACACTAGTTAATTCAATTTTATCTCTTGTTGTGTGGCGGTAGAAAAAGCAATTGTAAAAACGCTTACAAAACTACTAGTTTGTGGTGGCCCAATTGTTTGGCGCAATTAATTCCAGGGGTCAATCAAGCGTTGTTTTGCTGGTGTGCTTACCCCAAGAAACCCTCATTTTCAACGCAAAATATATACATTTACATTTTTTCGTAGCATAATTCACAAGGGAAGGTTAATTACAATTTTATCTCTTGTTGTGTGGCGTAGGAAAACATGCAATTGTAAAAAACGCTACAAAGCTACTAATTTGTGGTGGCCCAAATGTTTGGTGCAATTTACATCCAGGGTTAAATTAAGCGTTGTTTTGCTGGTTTGCTGACCCAAAAGGGAAAACGTCATTTCAACACCAAAATATATACATGTTTCCTGTAGCATTATTCACAAGCGAAGGTTAATTAGGAAAAATGTATATATTTTGGCGTAGAAAACACGCAATTGTAACACGCTACAAAGCTACTAGTTTGTGGTTGCTCAATTCTTTTGCGCAATTTACATCCAGGGGTTAATTAAGCGTTGTTTTGCTGGTGTGCTGACCCCAAGAAACCGTCATTTTCAACGCCAAAATATATACATTTTTCCTGTAGCATAATTCACAAGCGAAGGTTAATTACAAATTTTTTTCTCTTGTTGTGTGGCGTAGGGAAAAAAGCAATTGTAACACGCTTCAAAGCTACTAGTTTGTGGTGGCCCAATTGTTTGGCCCCAATTTACATTCAGGGGTTTTAAATTTAAACGTTGTTCTGCAGTTCTACTCAGTAAAAGAAACTTTGTTTCTCACCGCCAAAGAAGAAATTCTGTAGTATAATTCATATCCGAGGGTTAATATACCCTGTTTGTGCTTTTATATTCAGTAAATACACAGGTTTTTAAACGGCACTACAAGTCATTTTTCCTGCCCATTTGTGGAGCGCAATTTATATCCCAAAGGGGTTACCCAAGCTTTTAGTGGGTTCATTTGGCGTCAAATACAGGGGTGTGTATTTATCATATACAGATTTCTTCATCAAACAGTGTCTGTAATTTTAGAACAAACAGTTATGTCAGACAGGGGAGGGGGGGCAGGCTATTCACCTGCGAGTGGCAGAGCACAAACATTCCCGGGCAGATCGCAGCCAGCAAGGGGACGTCGCAGCAGGGGTCACTCGGTTTAGGCCACAAACGCCGCTGTCTTTTAGCGGCCGTTTTACTGAATAGCAACCCAATGGTTCTTGATTGGTTTGACTAGGTCATCCACTTCCTCCCAGATGACATCTGACAACCCCAGCCAAGGTCGGTGGGAACCTCAGGACCCCAAAAACCCCTTTGTTGGCATGGCCCGGGGGCGGGTCAGCGGCCCCCACCGTCTCAACCCCCCTTTCCCCCCA